>JAOXYH010087020.1:0-10745 GCA_028566455.1 Botula fusca
CGGAAATTATACCAAAATTCACGGGTTTTTTTTCTGGAACCCCCCCCTTTTTCCCCTTTTAAATTATTCTGGATCCGCGCCTGCATATAAATATAAAACATGAGACTATTTGTGTGAAAAGAACGGAAACACAATTTGGATAATTGCGAGATAACTTACCATTTATTTCAAATATTTTACACCATGTCTGTTGGCCATCGATGATCAGTTTCCCATTCCATGGGGCATAGACACTGTCACTTTCTTTGTATTCATCCAAATCTTTTCTTGGTCTTACGACAGACCTTAGATTTATGACACTGAAGAGTTTGTCCATGTCCCACTGGACGATGGCATATAGATCATTTGCCATTTTACAAGTTTTCAATCAAATAACTGATAACTTAAACACGTTTTTCAAATCTGGCGGAAATATAGAAAGAGATCAGATCGAGGCTTGTTCGTCTACTGGTACCTGGACAATGGCATATATGTTGGTATGCTCCAAACATCCGTCAACCAGTGTCTCAATAAATATCGATTTTCACTTTATATATTGGACTATATTTAATGTATATTCGTTAGATTATTTTTATGTTTGTGTTTTTTTGTTTTTTTTTTAAGTTTTCACTGCTAATGTTTAATTTTTATCAATGCGAAAATATTTATTCACGTCTCATAATCATTAAAACGCTTAACATAATGGTGTCATCAAAGCTCCTAATAAGTTTAAACAAGATCTGACATTTGGATCGGATTTCAATATGTCTGCGAGTGGGAGTTCTAGCTCGGGAAGGTTTATGTTTGGGACACCCAAGCGACGACGGAAAGCTTCTAAAAAAGACAAAACGCATGAAGGTGCTGAGTTATGTGAGTACGAGACTGAGCTTGAGGATCAAATCAGTTTTAGTGAGCATAGTTGGGACAAAGATTTTGAAACACCAAAGAAAAGACGATACACAAGAACGTTGCATCAAACTAAAAAATACAGAAGGCCAAAGCAAACACCTCCATTGACAAAATCACCAGCGTCATTTGGTTCAAGGAAACGCACCTACGACTGTGTGGACAATTCAACAGGATCCGAATCATCTCATCAAGAGCTGCTATCCTTTGGTAATTAAAATATATGCCCAGTTTGTTTCCTTTTAAATTATTTCTATATATATATTTTTTCTGTTTTTTTTGTATTTTTTTTTTCATCTTTCACATAATGACAGGAATACATTGTATATGGGTACAAGACGCGTCGGCTCTAAGACAACTGAGACCGTCTACAAATTATAGGACAACTCGGAACGTCAAGAAAGCAACAATGACCGACTAATCTTTGACCTGAAGACAACTCGGACTGTCTACACTAACAAGCTACCAACCCAACTTGACCCGAAGACGACTTTTACCAGTCCAAGGCCGAAAACAATGCTGTCCAATCTCGTAACGCTGCAGCATACATGAAGTACCAAAATTGAAACCAAACTAATGACATCATAATCATTTAATTAAATTTTTTCTTGTTTAATTTAATCAAATTTAATTACAAATAATGTACAAAATAATGGTAGTTAAGAACCTAAAATAATCTCATTTTCATACATGTAAATCTGACTGAAATTTAGGTCTGGAAAAGACGAGTGTGCTGACTAAATTTATAAACATGCAAATATGAAACATATTTTATATTTTTGATTTTGTATTTTTTGTTTCTCCATGTGCAGTCGGAGTTGCATGTTTCAGTGTACGGTCAGAGTTGCCTTCATTAACCTGATATTATAACATTGTTATAATATTTTTTATGTCTCCACGAACGATCCGAGTTGTCTTAATTAACGGTCCGAGTTGTCTCTGGGCCAACTTGTCCCATATTCGAATATATACAGCCATTTGGACATGCGATTGGAACCAAATGAGGAACTTCTAACAGGACCTTAACTTCTGCTTTTATACAACCGCAAATTTTTTTTCGGTCGAATTATGATATGATCGAGTGTGTCGTCATTGTCGTCCGTCTGTAGACACATTGGTTCCATTCAATAACCTCTGTTCCAGTTGTCCCATTTCCATAAAAATTTAACACAGTGATCCTTGCTACAATGTAAAGTCTTCGATTGAAAGTCAAGATCCAGTCTATAGCTGCTTGGAAATAGGGCCCACAGGGGTTGAAAATATAATTTTTTGTACATTCATGCAATATACTTAGGGTCTGTTGATTTTGAATTCAAGTGTCCAGCAGATTACTGTGTTAAGCAGTTAACTGTCCACACTCACTTTAACATACATATTCAAATTTTCCTTGTCGACATGCTGCGGTCGTATCATGCTATGCTCCGCATAGCCCTTTATTATTGTATTTTTTAAAATTATTTTGCAATTGTTAATTTGCAAGATGATGGTAAAAATAAGAAGGCACTGACTTTTTTATTTTATCTCTGAAGACTACTTGCTGTTAAACTAACTAGGCTTGATTACACTTTCCATGTACAAAATGTATAGTCAAAAAGGCATACATGTATCACTGTTACATATACGGAATGAGGGTTCAACCTTTACTCCACTGAATACCATATACTCTCTAATTGTAGGCTGGAATCTGACGTAAACTTCAAGTAAGAATTTAGGCACGAGTACGATTTGTCCCCTGTTTTTTATGGCCTGGCATACCATATGCGAATCCAGCGTACAAAAAGGGGGTTGGTAACTGGTACTCTATATTCTGGGGAAGCACAACATCAAAGTATGTGGATACCGGTGTTTATGTACTTGGCACATGTAGCTATATATACGCTGGTATCCACATACACTTACATGCTGTGCTTCCCTAGTATATAAATAGAGTACCAGTTCAAAGTATCTATTCCTGGACAGATGATACATGGTGAATTTAAAGACTAGCTGACTAGTAAATATTTACATGAAAATTTACATTTTTTGTTTCTGTTTTTTTTACAGGAGAAACAGAAGGGGAAACTGATCAAGAACAACAAATCACTTCAGTATCTGAAGATACAATAACAGAATCCGATCATGTCCTCTCTGAAGAAAGTGAAAACTCCATGAATTTAACAGAGGAATTAAGTTCATTTTCAGATGATAATATATCGGACCCTGATGATGGTTCAGATAGTGAGAATGAAAAGATACCAAAGAAGGATGTACCTTTGTTTGAAGGTTCATCACACACACAATTTTCTTCTGCTGTCATGATAATGCTTTTTGTTTTAAAACATTCATTGACTAACGATGCCTTTAGTGATTTGCTCAAAGTAATTCAGACTCATCTTCCAGGAAAGTCCAACTTTACTACATCTGTTTACAAGCTTAAAGATTTTATGAAAGGAATTATAGGTTTTAAGGAACCAAACAGACATTATGCATGTGAAATTTGTGGCAAACTGCTTACTTTTGACCAGAGGTGTGACAGACCAAACTGCACCAAATACAATGCAAAAATAGTGGAATTCCAGGAGCTCTCCTTGGAAGATCAGATTAAAGAACTGTTCAAAGGTATACTAGAGCATCACTAATCAGATTGGTACTTGATAATAATTTCTTCAAGTTTATTAACAAATACTATATCAGTTACAAGGCTTAGCAAGATCTTAAATGTAAGGCAAAAACAAAAACAAAATGTCACAAAATTAGGTAAGACTGTATTAATGTGAAATACTTCTCTACCATTATCTCTCACAACAACAAAATTATATGTACATTGCACTTTATTGTTTCCACATTATTTTTTTTTGTTATTGTTTGTACTCTGAAGAAGTATACTGAGAATAAAGTTTATGAATTGCAAGAGCTATACATGCTCTTAAAAATTATTTTAAATTAAATAATCTGTATGGTTTATTTCATTTACATCAACATAAATCAAACATGAGCAACTTAGCAATTTCTTATTGCACACAGCTTTATTGCAAAATGATAGTTATACATATGTATGATGTTAAGAACATACATTTACATGTATAGAAGTGTCCTTTTCTCGCTTTCTGTTGTGTTTGCTGTGGCCATTGATATTTTAGTCCACATTTTTAACACAACACTGGATGTAGTACAAGCCAATACACAGATTTAATTTTCCTTCAACCCATTGTTGTTGACTGTAAGTTATCTAATCTGTGGACATATATTCAGGCAATAAATGATAGAATGTTCTGTTGAGGTTTAATTTGTTTCTTTTTGGTACAGATGAGAGATTTTACACCTTCGTGTCCCAGAGAAGAGTCCCAACGAAACCAATTACTGACATACATGATGGGGATGAATATCAGCGCCTTTTATCAGGACTACCGACTGTGTCCTCAAATACTATTGATTTGACAGTAACTATTAATACAGGTAAAGTTGCTGTTTCTTAACCCAATTTAATAAATGATCAACAATACGATATGTGTACAGAGAAAACAAAATAAAAGATAGTAAGTAAATGTACATGAAACAAAGTTCACACAAAACTAGATTCAAACCAAGTAACAGAATAGCTCTTTGAATGCTGTTCGTCATCTTGAAATGATAAAATCCTTGAGATGCCTTCAGTAAGAGTACCTCAACACAACTCTCATATATTTGTTTTTTTAAAACATATAAATCACACTCTTGAATACATGTGCAACCATATTTCTGGCAACCACTATAATTGCATATTACTCATGTTTTATGGATAGATAACCTATTTTTACTATGAAAAATAATTCATACTATCAAATGCAAGTTTCCAATGATTATTTTTGCATATTTTTCCGTTTTCAAACTTGATAGACCCTTTTTATTTTGGCTATTCCAGAAAAAATTGAATGAGGGTGTCAGAAGGCACTTGTTTGACAGCCCACTAAGCATGAAATTTTAGTACATAAACTCCCACGTATTTTTTGAACAAGTTTTTCAAGGTACCCCACTACTGACCCCTCCATACAATCATTTCTGGAAAAGCCCTTAAATTTTGTAACCTTTAACATACATGTAATGATTGATTTTGTAGATGGAGTAACTCTATTTTCATCTTCAAAAAGCGGCAATTTATGGCCTGTTTATCTAGCTGTAAATGAACTGCCACCCAGACTTAGGTAATTAGTACCAATGTTTCTGATGTTTATTTATAAAAGAACTTAATTTTATTTGTAAAATATTGGTAAGAACCCAAGACAGATAGTGAGAATTAAAGATATATTTTATTACATTAAAAGCATTGAAATTTTACAATTATCTTAATTTTTTTAATAAGTACCACAGAAATTAGAATCACTTTACGTATATGAAATTGGTAGGTTGCATTTAATATCTGAAAATTAGTACAAAAAGAATGTAATGCAAAATTGTAATCTGACGACATTTTGTGCATAAATGTCGGAATTTGCAATATCAATATGTTATTCTTTCATGTTGACATATGTACAAATGTATATACTTTCAGGTTCTCAAAGAAATATATAATTCCAACTTTGATATATTGTCATTCAGAGAAACCAAACATGATGACATATCTTTCCCCACTACTTGAGACACTAAAGAAATTACACACAGATGGTAAGCTGTAAAACTTTTCCCCACACATTTCCATTTCAGCTTATACTAAATAAATCTTGGATAGTTTGAAATGATGTACTGAGTTTTAAGGTGGCCCTAAAAAAAGTAAAGGACTATCATAAAATTTGACAAAAGGGTTTGCCAAATGTATAAAATGAAAAAGTTTATTGAAGACTGACAATCTTAACCAGGACCAAATCTGTATATACATGCCCATTATACACTGTTCATTACAGGCATGGAAGTGTGTACACCAAATGGAAATGTATTAAATGTTAGAGTTCATCTTCTTGCTGCATCTGTGGATCTTCCAGCAAGATCCCTTGTAATGATTATGAAACAGTATAATGGAAAATTTGGGTGTAGCATCTGTTTGGATGAAGGAAAAACGCCACAGAATCAGCCTCTTCTCAGATATTACCCATATACTGATGAATGTCAGATGAGGACCCATCAGTCAATGATTGATGATGCAAAGGCTGCCATTGAAAATAAAACTGCTGTATGTATTTTTCTCTGTCTGTACCCATCAGTAATTTCTGAATTCTCTGATTATTTCAAGTCAAGGAATATTACTAGAATAATTCTAAAATAGGCTTGGGAACTACAGTAAGTTTAATCTGTCAAGTCTGAACCAAGTTACAAATTACCACTGCATATGAATGTGGATCAACATTTTTTCTGCTCGTAGATTTTAAAAAAGCCACTTTGACATATTCATATGCTATTTTTTGTCTGATTTTACAGGTTCATGGAGTACTAGGAGCTTGTCCTTTTATGCTGCTTGATTATGTAGACCTTCCAAAATTATTTGTTGTGGATTGGATGCATTGTGTCCTGCTAGGAGTTGTTAAAACACTGCTGGGTCTTTGGCTAGCTCCTGCTTACAAAGGACAACAATTTTACATTGGAGACAAGGTATTTTTAACATAATTATGCATGTACTTTCAGTACACAATGATAAATTCAGGAAAAAGAACATTTAATCCTTATAATTCCAATTACACATAAATTTCTTTGATAATTAGTTTTCACATTCAAGTTTGTAATGGTGTATGGGCATATACATTTCAGAAATGTACATGTTACACATGAATACTACTGAGATTAACAACGGAATAAAATAAAATGTACATGTCTGATTAAAATCAACAAAATATTTCAATACCAATAAAACAAAGCAGTGCATTTATACATGTATGTGCATTTTGGAATCCAAGATATTGTGATGTCTGCCATTTTGCCCACATGAAAAGTGAGAAAAAACTGTTTGTATATGTTTATCCTGCTTTAAACAATAGCAGAAATATAAAAAAAAACATAAAATAAACTTTTAAATATTGAGTAAGAAGCAATATGCAAATAAGATTAGAATTATTACTATCTGAAAGGAAAACCATACAATTTAGATGTGAATTAGCAATCTTGTATCACAAGTGGAAAAACAGTATTCCAACTATTCATTTATATCCCAATTCATACTTTTGATATGATCACATCTAGTATCAGGGTTAAACAGAAAGTAGTGGAGAAGTTCAGAATTTTAAAAAATACATTATTTGTGAGAACACATTCAACAAAGTCGGATGTAATTTTATGTAATAATATGTGTGAATATGCATGAGGAAAAATTGATTTGTTAAACACATGAAGAAAATCCATTTCATGTTAAATCAGTATTAATAAATTTTCCCTTTTTTTTTTAAACCAGTTGGTTTTGCTGAATAATAGACTCTTGAACATAAAAGTGCCTGACTACATTGCTAGGAGGCAAAGAAGTATAGATGACTATACACACTGGAAAGGTAAGTCATTTAATTCATATAAATCCTCTTCAACAGTGAACACTGCGACAATTATAACTCTTACAATTTTTTTTTTAATTTTGGAGTATGTGTTTGATTTTACACTGGATTAATTTATAGATTGTTTTAGATGGAAGTTGCATTACAGATGGATTAAAAAATACAAAAACGTACAACAATTAAATTTGACAGTTTTCACTAGCGAAACTTTTTCACTGATGTGATATATAATGACATTTTTAATAGCAATTATCTTTTTTGCATTTAGGGAAAATATATGGTTTAAATCCATTTGAGATAAGCTTATTACTGCATACATTTTTTTTTTTTCAGCCACAGAATGTAGGGAATGGCTGATGCATTATTCAGTTCCTGTTTTAAATGGTCTGTTAAACTGGAATGTTTTCAGCCATTACTCATTACTGGTGACAGCGATGTATTTGCTAAATCAAGAAACCATATCTGCAGAATCTATTGATATTGCTGAAGGCCAGATTGAGGATTTTTGTAGACTGTTTCCTCGGATTTATGGTATGCAAGAGGGTCAAAGTCATTTTGTGAAGAAAAATTTTAGTACTTACAGTACAGAACTGCTGTACATGTACCATCACTGTGATAGACATACCACTCATTTTTATATGGCTGGAAATTTTTTGCATACATATTGTGGTGTTGCTTAAAAAATTGTTTGTTTGTGGCTCCAGACCCATTACTGTCAAACTTGGTCAATTAGTAGGGTTTGTTTTAAAGACCAACCATATAACTATACTAACTGTAAAGTAATAATTATTTTAAACTTAGTAATAAAAGGACTCTCTGGCATTAGACAAGCTACAGCATAACTTCTGTAAATGTGCAGAAGAATAATCCATATCGATATTTCTTCCAAATTTTACATCACAGAAAACAGTGAATGTATATGAAAGTTTGACCCAAACTTTCCCCGGTAAGTTTTCAGGCTGTTCTTTTGTAACAAAGTTTATGCACATATTTTAAACTAAATGAAATACATGACAATGTTGTTTTCCTTCTTTTTGTAGTGGAGAAAAAACAGACAATCAATATCCACATGTTGAGACACTTACCACATTTTGTTAGAACTCATGGACCATTATATTGCTATTCTTGTTTTGGATTCGAGTCCATGAATTGTCATATAAAAAGTATGGTTCATGGAGCACGCTACGTTAACAAACAAGTAAGTATGAGAAACAAATTTACTGTTACTATTCAGTATTATACTTAGGTATACATATTGAACCTTTTTTCGTGATTGAATAATAGATTTGAATGTAAATAAATCATCATTATAATTTCTAGGAACATGCTTATTAAAGTCATAATGTTAAAAGATTGATTGACCGACTGAACATTTTGCCATTGAGAATTTTTTTGTTTTGGCAATTTAAAGGAAACTATAGTCCAAAAAGTAAATGTAAACCTATACCATATACATAATGTAATGATTTGCTCAAGTTCAATGAAACACCAAGACAGTGATTGTCAAAGAAAGCGATATGAAACACATCTCCAACTGTCATTTAAGTATTTCTCCACGTAAGGATCAGGCAGTCGGTGGCACATGATAAATTCCAAATAACAATCATTTTGAAAAATGTTCACCGTTTTAATAATTTTTACAAAGAATGCACTACAAATGATACAAACAAGGGAGACAACTCCCGCAAACGTAACTTTTTAACACAGAATGTACATGAAATTCAGTGGTCTATATCGAGAAAAGGCAGAACAACACACGATAATGATTATGTATTTTGAAACTGCTGACCACTAATTGTTAAAAAGTTGAAATAATTTTTCTGCGTTTTTTACATGATGTGCCACCCTCTCAGTGCATTTTGCCTGATTTTTATATGGAATGATACCTAAATACAAATTGTTTTAAAAAATAGAAGATCATTTCCAAAGATCAGAAAAAAAATCTTACAATATACGAATTTCAAATCTTTCAAAACATAATAAGTTTGCTTGTAAATTGAAAGAAGACTGAAGTTGTTCGGTGGTCATGATATTGTTGATTACATCTATATCAACGATTTGTTTTCGGTAAAAAAATAGTGAAATAATACCAAATTTGTCTGAAAGTACATTAAAGTTGTTCTTGGTAAATAAAAGTGTTTGTGGCATTTTATAGGTGTTCGGTGGTAAAAAGACACACCGTCAGAGGGCCACATAGAAAATTAGCTTTGTGCTAACTGTGCAACCCCTTGTAAATACAGCCTTTACTTACTCACTTACTTACTTACTTACTTACTGTAAATCATATGTGCACGCCTTTGCCAATTTCGGATTCAATATATGAAGTTTTTACGGAACAATTGTGTGTATCTTCTGATTTTCGTACATAGTCGTGAAAAGGGAAGAAAGTCAACAGAAATAACGGTAATAAGGTATTCATGCATAACAGGCACCAATATTGTGATTTACTTACGCATCTGATCACCATTTGTTTGATGTACAGTTGTTCTACTCGATCACTTAACTGGCCAAAGTCCCATACTAACGGGATCATACTTTGTGGTAGTGGTTGCACTCGGTATACTAAATGCCTCATTGGAACACGTCCTATGAATTAAAAGGTTTAAAGTAATAAGTTAACCAATTCAAAGAAATGCTCAGTCGCTAGTTTTTTTATCCTCCAGTGAAGGTAAACAAAAATGCTAGTCGAATAGTCGGAGCCCCTAAGTGTGAAATATGAAATATATAATTTCCTGTACGCGATTTCTAATCTTATGTGCACAGCTTTGAAACTTGTGAGCACAACCTCAGATCTTGTACGCTCAGCTTTGAAACTTGTGAGCACAACTTAAGATCTTGTACGCTCAACTTTAAAATTGTGCGCAAACCTTTGAAATTTACCTGCAGAAGATTAAAAATTATTACAAATTGTGTGCACAATCTTAAAGATTTATAAAGTTGTGCACACAAGGTTCAAATTTTTTAGAGTTGTGCACACAAGATTCAAAGTTTTGAGAGTTGCGCAACAAGATTCATCCGATATGCACATTTCGTAAATTAATTATTCGTCAGCGATACTATACGGACTAAATCTTTGAGAGAGCAGAATTAATTGTATTGTCAAAAAATTCGTAAGGTTCCTCGGAACCTGGTGTCTCGCCTGCTATCAGTTGCCAGTATAATTGAAATGAATACTATCAAGTATGTAAATGGAATAGAGTAAACTACCTAAATAGATATACTTGGTAAGAGAATTGGGAATTATGTATTTCTGAATACATGCCTACCATAAATTTATTACTTATGCCTTATTTAAGCTTTTAAAGAGTAAACCATGAAACAATTTATTTACCTTATTATCAATCAATGGTTTGACATACACAAAGCATTTTTACATGATCTCATGTGTAATAGTACCTATAATATTAAAAAGGACATAAATTCAAGCCAAAGTCA
>JAOXYH010087130.1:0-10745 GCA_028566455.1 Botula fusca
TGCGATTCCTTGACAACTGCCAAAAATGTGAGTTCAATTAATGCGATTCCCGTCAATGCTGTAACAAAATGTAACTTAAAAAATTCAAAATGCGAGCAGTCGCGATATTTGCAATAATAAAAACATTGCAATAATTTCTGAATTTACAGTAACACTTTGCACTTTTGTACTGTATGTTTATAGGAAAAAAAATATAATTTTTGGAAAAAGAAGTCTTAAATAATATTGAATTCACCAATCAAATAAGAGTAAAGTCATCAACCACTTAAAAAATAGAGCTACATTCAAATTCACCAATAAAAAATTGTATTGATGACAGTTTAACTGTGACATCTGGACAGGACGAACTTGATTGCACTTCCTTTTATAACTTTAAAGCAGGAGAAGAAATTCATGCAGTTTTCATTAAATATTGATTTTTTATCTCTTGTGGAAAAATAAATAATCAAAAATAAAACAAGTCAACTCTCATTATGTGGAACACATAGGGACCAGCCAATTTATTTCGACTGAACCAGAAATTCGACTTATCAGGGGTACATTTCTTTACATGTTTTTGTCAACGGTCCGAGAATTCTCTTCGAGTTATCCAAAGGTGCTACTTAAATGTGTTGGAGATAACGAGTGTTGCCTGTATACAAAAAAACGGCAATGGTTGCAAAAATGAAAGGTTTAGTAAAAGGGAGACAACTCACATATATAAAAACAAAAGAACAATGCATGATTTTTACACAGGTGAAAAACAAACACCACCAAAATGTATGAGGAAATCCTTGACCTAGTCCATTGTATCTTCCAGCAGACAATTAATTACCAGTGTTCCACCAGGTGCTTAAGATTACTATCGTGCAGTTTTATATTCTATATTTCTATCATTCACACTGTGACAGTTTCCTTGTGAAGATAGAAAAATGACTAAATATGATTTCCTTGTTAAGACAGAGCATGTCCAAATATGATTTTCTTGTAAAGACAGAACATGACTGAATGAATGCTTTGATCTGTTATATAATAAATTACTCCAACCATTGGTATGCAAATGCTTCAGAAATGACAATGTGTCTTTTGTCTAAAAATATGTGAGCATTTGTTTCTGTACAATTCAAAATCTAAAACAGAAGGAACTGAAAAAAAAGTGGATTTCCTAATTTCTGAGACAAAAAAAGTAAAAGAAAAAACAATGAACAGCTGATTACATAGCTAAAATTCTATATTCCCTGATGGCATGAATAACATAATATTAATCCAAAGATAGCATCCCTTTCTTTCAATATGTTTTATGGAATCATTCACTATATACATTATTTTTAAGAAAATTTACATAAACAATGAAGCATAAATAGGCATGGTTTTGTTCACAACTTTCTGAATGCTAAGTTTCAAAATGGGTTAACAACTACACAAATGAAAACACAGCAATGAGACGAAATCCGAGTTAAAATGTCACACAAATACAGGAATGTTTTAAACTGGTAACAAGTATCACAATATTTAAAACTGGACCACAGTAACAAATAGTTGTACAATAGAGTGCATGTCAATCTGTACATCCTATCACAAGGCAGTTTCTAAAATAAAAATGATACAGTGAAACCTCTCTAAACTAAACCTCTCTGGGACTGGAAATTTAGTTTGGTTTAGACAGGTTTTAGTTACAATGGTTCAATTTATATATAAATTTATGTTAGTGACCTCCAGGAAAAGTTCGGTTTTCACAAGTTTAAGTTTTCTTGGGACTCAATTTCCAAGTTTCACTCTATGAAATAATAACGTTCTAAATGTTGTAAATATAACTGAAAAATGTTTTATCCATCCAAAATTTTGCAACTTTCTAAAGTTGTAAATACAATGTATAACTGCAAATAGCTTTATCCACCAAAAATTTTGTAATAACTAAATTACACGAGATTATTGAAAATTAATATTTCTACATCTTGTGTGAAATTCTTGATATAGTATATTTTAAAGTAATAAAAATAATCTAAAAATTTTCTCATAAAATACAAATTACAATAAATATACCTCGTCCTGTAAAAAGAGCATTTTTTAAAATGGTCTAATGACTAGATTTTTTAACTCTAGCTTGGACTACTAATACAGTGTAAAGTAAAATTTATTTAAAGTATATACATCAGGAACGTCAGAAAAATTGATTGGTAAACTGTCATTGTAATAGTCAGACAGTTAATTATTTTCTGCACACTCTATGTTCATGCAAATCTTAACTGTATTGAAAACATCAAATTATCTCCCTTTGAAGTACATCTTCGTAAATGTATCTTCTATGAACAAAGCCTATTGACAAGATATCATTAGTGAATATTAATATAGTCAGATAGTAATTTTTTCAGCATACTGTATGTTCATGCAAATAATCTTAAATGTATTGAAAGCATCAAATTATCTCCCTTTGAGGTTCTTCTTTGTAAATGTAGTTGCTATGAAGAAAGCCTATAAATGAGATATCATCGGTGAATTTCAATAGTCAGTAATTACCGTATATGTTCCTGCAAATAATTTCAATTGTATTGAACACATCAAATTATCTCCCTTTGATGTACTTCTATGAACAGAACCATAAATGATGATATATATCATTAGCGTCATTAGTGAATGTCAATACATTTTTGTACATGCTTTATCACAAGTAAGACATCTGTAAAAAGTTTCAACCATGTATCCTTTAGTGCTTAATTCTTACATGGATACTTTTAAAATTTATCGCAACAACCATAAAATGTAAAATTGGGAAAATACAACATACAAGAAACTGCCTTGTAATAGCTGAGGACAGAGGACTTACACCCAATTAGTTTACATAAATAGTTGCTCCAATTCAACAAATCTGACAACATCCTTTCATTATAAAAATAAATATCTCTCATCTTTAAAATTGTTCACTAAACTCTTTCACTTCTGTCTTGTTTAATCTGCCACTTTTTGCATCACTAATGGCACCCCATAAATCAAACACAAAATCATCAGCAAATCCAAAATCTTTAATTTCTGAGTTGTCGATGGCCATGGCAAAATCACTTGGATTGCTTTGTTTGTTTCCTATTTCCCATATTTGTTGTGCTGTAAAACGAAATTCAGTCATGTTAGAAAACACATCATTTCTTATAATTCTATAAGTTATTTATTACATGGTTTAAACTGTCAAACTTGTTCAAAACATCATATTTTGGAACTGCAGTTTTGCTGATATATTTTTCATAACATACAAGAGGATTTTCACTATCACTCAACAGAAGAAGGTATACACATTTAAATGCTTTATGGTAAACATCCATTAAAATAGAGGTATAGGTGGTAGATACCTTTTTTTCTTCATTGGTAAATTGCTTCTCAAAAGTAATCATGGATGTCTCCATAACAGCACTTTTAAATGTCCATTGTTACGTGTTTTGGCCCAAGGGTGGCTATAACTAGTTTCTTTGGGACATAACAATGATGGTTCATTTAAGGGTGCTATTTTACTTTAACTATAAACTGAAGATATATAAGTTGGTTGTTTCTATAAAACTTTAGGCTAATCAAAGCCCATTTCTCACCAAGTATTCAGGTTTAATGGTAAATGGCATAATACATACATAAAACTTAAAGCTAACTGTTAACTTTGCTTCGGAGGTATTTTCAATAGGGCTGCTCTTCATTGTAATATTTTGACAAAAATGACAAGCATTGATGGCAGCCATCTTGGGCTTACAATATCAGCAAGCAAATGTGGTTTTTTGATAACATCTTTAACAAAAGGTCCAATGTTTAACAACATAAAAGAGAAACATCCAAGGAAATACAGTCAACTCTCATTATGTCGAACACGCATCCACCAACTGATTTACTTCTACTTAACCAAAATATGACTGGTCAGGAGTACATTTATTTACATATTACTGTCAAGGGTCCAATAATTCTATTTGAGTTATCCGAAAATTTGACTTAAACGTGTTCAAGATAGAGTGTCGACTACTCTTGCAAAGTAGCATGTTCAGTACTCTTGCTTCTTTACCAAGTTATCAGTCCCCATTTCCATAAAAGGACAATAGGAATGTCTAGCAGCCTGTTTGACTTGGACATTATCATGAACATCTGACAGACTGAGCTAAACCTTTATGTTTTTTTCAACAAGTCAGTGGTCCACTGGGGAATACTGCACATCAAATGACAAAGTATGGCAACTACTTAAAAAAAATTCATGGGACCTGTTTTCTTGTTAAATGACTATTTGAGCTACATTGTTATTTTGCAGGTTACGGTGGTTTAAGAGGGGATGACACACAGTAAATAAATATAGGTCAGTTGTCATTTGAATATTTTTTAGATTTGAAGAGGACTATCAGGTGACAATTTTTGCCAAATTTGGGCCCAGTATACTATAAATGGTACCAAACAAGATGACTGAAGAGTGAAACAGCTGCAGACAACCAACAGATTTACATAATGATAACCAACATGGTTATCTGAGAAACTGATGTATAAACTTAAAATGTCCCAAACAGGAAGCTAACTTACCTAGTTCTGTGTCATTTATTCCCATGAAGGACTCTAACAAACCATTTATCTTGTCTATAGCTAAATCTGCAGAATCATCAACCTGTCAACAGAAGATTTACTGAGACTTATACCAACACTTACAAATTTGTCATTCATTTCCTATATATAAACTCAAATACATGCTGACAAACTTAATTTATGTAGTGACTGACAATCCTATTAAATTTGTCTACATGTAAACATACATACAACCAACAGTCATATCAGAAAAACTTTAACATCAAGTTGTTTGTATCATATGGCAAATCTTGGAAAGACTACAACTTTAAAGTTGAACATAACAGGTCATTGTGTACATTGTAAGAAACCTCATGGAAAAAACTAGCACACTATACAGATCTGAAATGAGTGATAGGTCACTCAGATAACCAGTACAAATAAGCTCTTCATGAAGCAAAGGTTTTGGAAACCTGGTCACGCAGGACAAGGATTGTGCGAGGCTGGTTATATTTTTGTTGTGTGCCTATCATATGGGGAATTCATACAGTTTCATTTTCTGTATCATTCGATTCTTCATCAGAAATGTCAGAACTCTGAAACATAAAGTTTTAAGTGGCTAGTTTAATTTCATGAAATTTTAATAAAGTTTAAGCATAAATTATCAATCTACATTGTTGTATGAAAATGATTGGTAGAGAATGTGTTGTTCAACATGGTTCTTTGCTGTGTTTAATTATTTCAAACTCGGTAAACAGAACTCTAAGCAGGCTTTCAGTTGTGTTGTGTTAAGTTTTTTTTTTGTTCTGTAGACTGCTGACATAGAGCAGGTAAATGATAAATTTAAGCCGAAACTTGAGTGCCCTGGTTTCTGCTAAATGTACACCACAAAAGTGACAGCTGTAGTGATCTGCACCACAAGAATTTGTTAACTAACTATATATTACAACTGTTCAGCTATCAACCTATGTGTTCTTGTCCATGTTCAGTTTAACAGAATATACATTAAGTCTCCGAACTCCTCCAATTTTATCTGATTTATTTTTTTTCAATGCTGACACAACTATTTCCATGCACTGAATTTGTGACACAAAAAGCCTTTTCTCAACACTTTTTTTAAAACAAACATATTTTACACAAACCTTAGCCTCTTTTTTGAACTATTTTAAAAATCATGTTAAACGGACCTTCTCTGTAAGGTCATATCTAAGATAAACAACTACTATCTAGTTCAGTAATTTGTTAATCTTATCATAATTGATCATCAAAATCAAACTTAAAAATCTTTTTTTTCCAAAATCATCTGCATTATCCAGTACTTTATCTTGAATAACATCTAATATGTTGTCTTTTCAGGTTTAATTTTGTACATTATTCTATAATGTTAAAATGTAACGCAAACTTGGTGAACTTGGGGATTTCACGGTAGGATGGTCATTGTCTGAAGTTAACATTATTTCAATGAATTTTGATGAATTGTTTCCATCATAAAATGCAAACATTTTCATTTAGTTCAAAATTGGCTTTTAAGGACGGCCTTTGCTGAACTTTCAAATGTTCAAATTCCATAAAAATTTGAAAATCCCGAAGAGGTTAATTTACATAATACCTCACAGGATTTTTTTAAACTATTTTATTTTTGATATCAAAAGGGAAGCCTAGCTAGCTGTATTTACAGCTTTCAAAACAATCAGGAAGTAGATTATAACTTATTGACTGAATGACAAAGAACAATCAGGAAATGTGATCTGGGTCGTAAAGTGACATAAATGACAATCTCTTCCTAGATACAAGGTTTTTTTCTGTTCAAAGTCTTGTCAAAAATTCTTTTCAAATTTGCACACGTACTATGAACCAACAACATCCCATTTTACATTTAATGTATTTCCTCCTTATAAAGAAACCAGGTCAGCTGTGAAGACATCAAAAATCTTCAGACCAACAGAATAAATTTATATATTCCCACATTTTTCAAAAAGAGAAAGCATACTTTCAGAAGCACTCTGCACTTCGAAACTGACCTAAATTTATCTTAAAGGTGAGTCCCGCTAACTGAAGACACTTCCTGGTGACTTCCATGTATGTTGCTGTCTGTTCACAATATTTTGGTTCAAGTTTGTTGAAAACGGCAAACTTATTTAAAATGAAATGTGATGGAGGCAAATGTACTGCAACCATTGACTTAATTACACCAAACACAAGCAAAAGGAATAAGCTTCCATGCAGCTCTACTCATGATTTCAATCACAATAAATTTCCATCATAATATAAAATATTCTGTAAAGTTTTATAACACACATAACTTTACATATTAGATGAAAACTTTAAGAGACGACTGAGTTGTCATTTACAGCTTAAAGTAAGGCTGATCACAGCTAGCTCAAAAGTAAAACGCTATAACATTGTTTTAACCATATAGATATAAAACCTTGGAACTTACATCTTCGACTGTGGCAGGTCCCGTTGATCTGAGTCGTAATGTTTGTTTTCCTGTCCCTATACTACTACTGCCCTTTTTATTCTGTTTCTGTTCAACAAATGCTGAAAAAGAAGTTTAGTTAGAATTTTTCCATTTTGTTTTCTGTACTAATTGAAAGCTAGTGTTAAAATCTAAAAATGTTCACAGTTTTCTTTCCTGTTACTTAATTCTGCATCGTTAATCCTTATATCCATATATATGTTTTCTGCAATGTCCAATTCATCATAATATAACTAATATACACCTAAAATGGTATCACTTATCAGTTAATTGTAGAACATTTAGTCTGTAATGGTACACTCACTTTCGGACTATCTATTTGTCCATCCATACATATGCACACACGCTAGATTGTTACCACGTACTAGTCTCTGATCTTGTGTGCTACTTATGCTATGCCATGGTGAAAGCCTTGTGAATTTTCAGATTTTAAGCTAGTGTAAGTTATGTACAATTTTGACCCCTATGCTACACTGGCTTTCGAATGTGAAAAAGAGCCTAAATGGCTCACATAGTTAAAAATTCCCTAAATCCCTTCATTTTCTTTCTAATGGTTCTCATCCTAGTTTTATGTTAAAATATATTTTGTTCAGTTGTAGTTTTAATCTCAAAAGTTGTCTTTTATTCACAATTTATAGACAAACAAATCGCCATCCTTTCATTTTTCTCTCTTATATGCAACTCTCAAACTTTTTATAAAAAACCAATTTGGCAAAGAAATTTTTCATTGCAGAGAACAAGTCAAAACCTTGGATCAAAATACTGGTACAAAACACACACATTGATATCTGGTTAGAACTCAAGAAACAACTTCCTTTAATTTAAACAAGGCTTGGATAAAAAATAATGTATAGTACTAATAGATTTACAACAAAACAATAAACATATTACCCAACAAGTCCGCTGCATGCAAACAAAAACATAAAACCATAAACCTTGTTCCAAAAAATAAACTTTAACCAGAAGAAAACAAATGAGGCTCAAACTAAATTGCCATAAATAATAAACTAAAAATTAAGTTCAAACATTTTGAATGGCTGAGAAGAATTTCTCTGCATGTCTCTGATTTCTTTCACAATTAAATGCAAAAAGAACTAGAAAATGTGTCTATGAGGCAAGGATGACCCTCCCTCAACTGGTTGCATGCCTGCAACTACTTTAAATACAGCTGACTGCAACGCAGGGACTGGCTAATCTATTCGGAATTAGCCGAAAAAGTAGACTTACCAAGAGGTTATTTACCTACACTGTATTACTGCTGAGGACCCAAGAATTCTATTCAAGTTATCCGTAATGTTTGGCTTACATGTGTTTGATGTAATAAGATTCGACTGTATGTATGTAAACCAATGTCACTAATGCATAAAATGTAGGTCCTCCTACACGCTGGGGATCTTTGTTGTACTTAATAGTAAGCAGACACAATAGTGAAATATCATTCATAATGATGATCTTAAAGATCTCTGGGAAATGAAACTTAACACAAACTTTATCATAAGTGGGTGGTAAAGGGTTATTTTCGTGCAATGTTTTCGGCCTTTTTATTTTCCATACATTTGTTTAATCTAGCTTTAATTCTTTGCATTCTCGTGTTTGCATCAGGATGCATGTGCTTCGTGTTTCTTTTAATTTGTAACCCGTGCTTTGTGTCCAGACATCTTGACCCGTATTTTGTTGTAAAAATATACCATAGTAAATTCAAATCAAGCCCAGAGTTTCTTTAATTACAGTGTATTATTATGTACTGAGTAGCTGGTTTCTGAGAGGCTGATAAATAAGTTTTAGTACTTTCCTTGCTGATCAAACTTATGATCTTATTTCTTGTGCTTCGTGTTTCCAGTTTTTTTTTATATTTTGTGCAATGTTTTTGAGACTTTTTTTTGGGCATGTTTCCATTCTCAGAACCCCCACCCCACCCTTACCACCCCCTCATAAGATACGCATGCATGAAATGTAGGTCAGGTTGACCCACATCTGCTTAATTGTGTTGCACTGTACATTAAAAGGATTCTTAAATGATAAATTATACATGTAATTCATATATATGACAATGTGTCTCTGAGTAATGGACCTAAAAGACAGTCATTCATACCTGATAAGTTGGGTCAGGGTAACCCAAATAATGCTGAATTTAGCTGTTCACTACAAAAGGACTCTAATGGAGAAATATCATTTACATCCATTAATAATGGACCTAAATGCAAATATTAACTGTAAAGTCATTCATGCATGAAATGTAGGTCAGATGGACACAAGTGTTAGTTAACTTTGCTGTTATAGATAAGAAGGCAACAGCAAATATCATTTCAAATACAATCATGAGTTCGAGAAATGGAAAAACACAAAACTTAAAGAGTCACTCATGAATGAAATGTAGGTCAGGATGACCCATATGTTAGTAAATTTTGTTTACAATACATTAACTCTATAACAATAATATATGACTATAGTGGTGAATCCAATGACAACTACCTTGGGCCAGGCTGACTTAAAATTTAAGAAGTCTCACAAAGTGTGAAATATAGGTCATGGTGACCCCATCATCAGGAAACATCTTCTGATGAATTTTCATGGATACAGTTATATTTAAATTCCAGCAAAATTGATGTAAATGTAGAACCTAACCCTATAGGCTGGATGTTTGACATATGTATGGACAGAAAAGGGCAATATATATACTATATGCCTTATTCACAGCTAGGGCATGGAAATAAATAACCAAACTTAGTATTTTTCTAACAATTGTATTGGGTTATGTCCCTTCAAAATTTGTTTTATATATATTTTTCAATGGTCCGAAAATCTTTTGTAATATCTGCATGACTAAATACAATTAGCCTTAAAAAGTTTTCAAATGAAAGTCATTAAGAAACTTTAAAATTTTGATGAATTCCAATACACAGTTTTTGAGATACAAATTAAGAGAATATGCAATTACAAAAAAGCAGGACAAGAAATGCATGGATCTACATGATGCCCCTGCTACTGTAGTATAAGACAAGAACATATCTATTGAACTTTACTTACAAAATCCAGATTTCATGGGTTCAACAACACGAATTGTGAATGTTGTTCCTTTCGGTATCTCCTTCAACATTTTTGCAACTTCAAAATGCCTACATCCAACAAGACTTTTACCATCTATTTTTTCTATATGATCACCGACAGTTACAAGTGGACATTTGTCCATAATACTATTTTCTTTGATACGTTTAATAAATGCATATCCTGCACCATTGTCTGTTATAGTAAGTCCGAGAGCATCTTCTGATTTTGTAACATCCACCTCCTTTGGTTGACCTTTCACATGAGCAAATATAAAATCTTCTAATCCAATCTGTCCTCCAAGAAGCCTGGACATATCAATCTTGTGTGTATTTAAAGTGCAAAATAAAATCTGAAAATATAATGATCCAAATAAAAATCTGTGTTATTTCTGAGTTTTAACAGCTATATAAGATAGGTACGGAGGTAACAGCTGTCTAGTCATTTTACTACAACTTTTAACAAATTATGAGGAAATTGTACACAGTGTGCTAGCTGTGGATCAATTGTGTTTACCAGTAATTCAGTCATTAAAATATAGGCCCCCTTTTGACTTTCTGAAGAAAAAAAAAAAAACAAGGGCACTCAAAGCGGAGCATAGCTTCGCACCCCACAAAATTGAAATTAGCTTAATTCTGGGTAAGCACTGTGTCAATCTAAGTAAACTGCAATCTCGGAACTTACTCTCCCCTTTTTGTTATGTCCTTGTGACAACCTAGCAAAAAGG
>JAOXYH010087240.1:0-10744 GCA_028566455.1 Botula fusca
TTTACAACACTTCTGTTCATTCTCTTTCAGTCACTGGTAACTGGCTTACGTGATAGACTGTCATACTTATATAGGCATAAAGCCTGATTTTTCAACAGAAAAATCCTGGTATAAACATGAACAAATCTTTTATGATGAACCTGGCCCCAGCGCCATAAAGAAATTTTTTGCTGAGAATTTTTTTCTTACTCAAATTTTTATTCTCAACCAATGAGAATGGTAGGATTTGTTTGTTGCCATGGGAGTTGAGAATATTCTAAGACTTAAGAATATTTTCAGTTTTATGGCTCCGGGGCCTGTATACTGAAATAGGCTAAAGACAATATCCTCTAGTACTACCATGACTACAGATCTTTACAACTGTTCCCCAGAGATGGTACACCAGATCACTCATATTTAAATGCAAATATATGTATAACAGAATTGTGGTTGTAGTGCTCTATTATAATTTGAAATAAAAGAGATTTATTTTGTTAGTTTACAGAGCAGTTTTGTGAGAATTACAGTCGTACACAACCATGCCTTGGTTATAATCAGCGCTGTGATTGGATGGATTTACTTTGCTGCTTGGTCTGTTTCATTTTACCCACAAGTTGTTACTAACTGGCAGAGAAAAAGGTAAGTTTTTTTTCTACAAGACAGAATACATCACTGTTGACGAGAGTTATCTCCCTTGTAGTTATCACACTTTTTTTTTTTTTTTGTCTCTGCAAGCCATAGCAGGTGTATATAGTAACAGTATGGCTGCCCATCCCTAACACTTGTTCACAACTCAACAACAATGAAACTTTCAGGAATTCTTCATTACCAAATGGCACTGTGCACCACCTTCTGTGTGATTCTTCAGTTATTACCAAATTTTGCTGGTTTTTGGACTTTGTCATAAAGAACTGTATAAATGTTGTGATAGTCATGTTTTAATTAGAAATAACTGAGTCCATCTAAAGTACAAAATGGCATAAACTGCTGATGGTATTCACTTGCGAGCCTAATTGCTCACAGTACCTCTTATTTTAAAGCATGATCACTACCTCCAAGAGACACAAACATACTATAAAGCTGAACAAACACTTCAGTCTGGTATATATTGTAGACTAAAGTCTTTCATAATAATATTATAATACAAAGAGTAGAAAAGTCTTAAAAGTAAATACAGGTTCTCCCTCTGTTGCAAGTATAATATGTACTATATTTCTGCACTTGAGACAGTTAAATTTTAGATTTTCAAAATTTCAGAAAATAGACTGATATTATGTCCCATACAATTTATAAAATTTTGGTAGACCCTTTTTTATAATTATATATAATGTTAACCAAATTTGTTTCAGTGTTATAGGTTTAAACTTTGACTTTTTGGCCTACAACCTAACTGGCTTCGTGGCTTATGGAGTATTTAATGTTGCCATGTATTGGGTGGATTATGTCAAGGTAGGTAAAGCATTTGTCAGAGTATTCCTCTTATTTGTTTTAAAGCATTTGTATATTTGTAAGTTAACCAGAGAATCTGTGGAAGTATTCTTGAAATTTTATAATTTCATGATCAGTTTTACATTAGTTAAAATAATGCAGAAATTCTACATGAGTACATAACAAGAGTGCTTGCTGAAACAAAGGCCACATGTTCAGTATTTCAGCTTTTTAGTTATGATAGAAGTGCAGCTGAACAAGTCTAGAACATTTGCAGGGAGAATTTGTCAATATTACTTTTGTCTATGTGTTTAAATAAAAGACTATGGATGGCCACTAGGCTAATGGCACACCTACTGCATATGTGAATTAGAATCTGATAGAGCTTTGAAGTTGATGAGATGGTGCAAACTACAGAATAACAAGAATCTGAACCACATCTTCATTTTTCGCTCACTTTGTGAAAGGCAAGGGTGGGCTTTTGCCACCACTTGGATTTTGTCCATTAATTGTCTATTATTTACAGTTTTTTTTTCAAAAACTTTTAACTTTCACATACTTTGTTCACTACGCAAATCAGACATAAATAAGCAGAAAAAAGAAAAGAAAAAAAGAAAACATGAAAAAATTTCCTACCTGAAACTACTGAGCCAGTTTAAATCAAACATGGACAGTATTGTCCTTAGGCAGTCAACTTTCAAAACTGTATTGGGTAGGTTTTCCCTACAATCAGAATGGCCACTGTTACTAAAAATACTTTTCTTAAACGGCTATATCAGCTTCATTTTAAGCCATATATATCTCAGATTTGAACTGCAGATGCATGACTATAAACTGCTTTACATATGTTTTTGTAGTGTGAACTTTTACTGATTTTTGGCGAGTTTACACAAATTACGCATAAGTAAGCAAAAAGTCATATAAAATCATCTTGTCTGAAACTGTAACCGAGCCAATTTAAACAAACATTGCCAAGAATGCAGAAAAAACAGAATAAGTGAGCAGTAGACATTCTGAGCTTAAGGGAACCAGGGTACCAATACAGACAGAGGTGACCCTCTACATTTATCATAAGAATTCATCTAACTGATATCTAGGTCAGATGTGGTCACATTGAAATTGCTTGACAAATACATGTAAGAGATGCTAATGGCTGATGGTATCTTTGTGTACTAAAACCTCTTCTGTCACAGAAACATACTTTATGAAAGATATTTGTTCAAACACATATATTTAATCTTTCATTTTTACAGGAGGAATACAAAGATGACCATCCAAGGGGAATTAATCCAGTGCAGTTAAATGATGTCATATTTACATTGCATGCTGTCTTTGTAACCTTAGTAACAATTTTCCAGTGTACAATTTATGAGGTAAGCATCACACATTGTACCTGTCTTCTCAGTTTTCCTCTTAATATTTTGTGGAAATCATGGTTAAAACTACGCAATAAAAAAGTCTATACAACCAGTGTTTTCATTTGAAGCCGGGAACCGGAGAATTTCACCGGCTATTCCTATAAAATCTCCGCCTATTGGTCAGTCAAGCCTAGGTTAAATGCCGAAAAAAAATTGTAGGTGAAAGATTTAATTTTGTACATCGAGACTCGTAAATTTTTTCGAGGAAAAACGTCAACAAAACCTTCGTGGTTGCGAACAATACTATCATCTTATTTGAAATTCCTGTGATAAAAAGCGCGTTAGTGACTTGGATTTTACGTGGGCCAAAGGCCAGCAAAATTCTTTCGGCCTTTATCACTTCGTCTTTCTATGCTGGAAAAAAGAGCACTTCCGACTTCATTTAACCATTTGAACGGGTGATTAGACCATAACTTGAACGAAGTAAAGTGTTATTTATCAGTTATATATGTAGCGCGTCTGCTTATTTGCACATGAAGCTCACGGCAACGGATCAACAACTTGTAATCATTTCTGTGACGGGTAACGGTGACGACATGTTTTGGTCCGAATATGCAAATGATGCTGACTGCTGAGAATGAGATGAAGCGACAGAAGTCGATCTTGGACTTTTGTCCAAAAAAGAAAAAAGGTGGCTATTTAAGTAATCAGTATCTTTTTTCTCTTCTCAAAGTTGATAATTACGTCGG
Organism: Botula fusca; assembly: GCA_028566455.1. NCBI lineage: Eukaryota > Metazoa > Mollusca > Bivalvia > Mytilida > Modiolidae > Botula > Botula fusca. The sequence continues at coordinate 3,515 of JAOXYH010087240.1, forward strand.
CAATAAGGCGTAAGAAAAGAAAGACATACAATTTATGAAAATAAACTTATAAATGCCCACACAGTTACACACGTGTCTACAGTCGAGTCCAGTGTACATGTTTCATTCTCTTTCCCTTTTGAGTCAAAGTACACTCATATTTTTAGATGAAGTCCATAGTTTTCTTTAAATTTTTAATTGAGTCTTGAGTACAACTTGGCAACAAGTACAAGTGCGAAATTCTTGAACCAAAGTACAAAGTGAAAGGGGGTGATACTCTCATTTAGTAACAAGAAGTCACTAGTTTTACCACAGGTAGGTCCTTTATGCCAATATAATACCTTTTGCTATTGCAATGCTCATGGTAAAATATTTGTCATATAATTACTTACCCTAAGTAAAATATATACAATAGTGCAAGTGAGTGTGTTGAATATTTTCTCTCTTTTTTTTTTTGCAGTAAATGCAGACACTGTAACCGCTGATCATGAACAGAATACAGAGTCTGAGAATGAGATCAACAATATCACCACTGTGACCAGCACAGAAAATGTTAATGTTGAAATCAATAATAATATTCTTGATCAAAACAATGACAATAAAGTTCAGCAACCAGAAATAGATGTTACTTCATTTGTTGAAGAACTTTTTGAAGATACCCAAAATATTCATCACTATCAACTTTGTTACAAAAGGGGCTGCACATATGTTACTAATCCATGTGTGAAGGAAAACAGTAAAGACAAATTTCAGCATGAATGGCTTTTGAACAGAGACTTGGCATTCAGTAAAGAAACTGGAATTTGGTGGTTGGTTTTTCATGTTCTGTCTCATTTGCAGAAAATTTAATACTCAGAACGATAGAAATAAGTCAGTCATTTTCACAGGAACCCTCAGTGCGTTTCAAAACAGATTCATGTACTGATCACTGCAAATCTATTAGACATACTGGTGCTGTGACTTCTTTTCTGATGTCCAAAATATCAGTGTTTCAAAAGGAACTTGACCATAAAGAGGAAGTTAAAAAAGATGTACTTTATCAAGTTTTCTGTTCTTGCTATTGGTTGGCAAGGGAGATAATTTCAAACCACAAAATATTTTCATTGTTAAAACTGTTGCAACATTTGGGTTTGAGTGATTTGAAGTATTTTGATTATTCATCAAATAGTTCAATGCGGGAAATATTTTTGACTTTGGGCTCAACTGTTGAAAATGACTTTTGTGAAAAGATAAGAAAAGGTCTGTGTTATGGACTGATGGTTGATGACATGAGTGACATAAGTAATTTTGAGCAAATGATTTCATTTATTCAGTATTTTGATGGAGAGGAAGTAAACGTTAAATTCTTATTTGCATCTAATGTACTGCAAGATTCAGATTCTGCCAACTCAGAAACATTGCATAAAGTAACAAAAACAGAATTGGAATTGAGAGGAATAGATTTAAATAAACTAATTGGGATTGTAACAGATGGTGCATCAGTTATGGTGGGTAAGAAAGATGGCTTAACAACAAAACTAAAAAAGGATGTACCAAAACTTGTTTCCATTCACTGTATATGCCACAGATTGGCTTTATCCTGTACGGACACAAATACTGAACTTAAACAAATAGGTGCTATGGAACAGAATTTATTGCAATTATGGAAATTGTTCCATTATTCCCCCAAAAAACTTGCTTTATATCAGAAAACACAACTGGAATATAGAAAGATGAACATAACTGAATCTGGCAAAAAGTTAGTCTTCATAACTCTTAAGAAAGCCTGCAAAACAAGGTGGCTGTCATTTGATGCTTCTGTGAAAGCTGTATTTGATGATCTTATTCCTATCACACAAACACTGAACAAATTAGAATCAGATGCAACCGCATTTGGGCTTCTGAAAAAAATGAACAGTGTTAGGTTTGTGGGCTTGTTGTACATTTTGAAATTTATTCTGCCTATACTTGCAATGGTGAGCAAAATATTCCAGAAAAGTGACATTAATTATGCTGATGTGCAACCTACATTAGATCATTGCAAAGATCAGTTGTCAGATTTGAAGGAATCCAAAGCTCCTATTCAAGAACTGGAAAAGGATATTAAATTTGATGGCAGATTGTCAGTTTTGTCCCTTAACTTGTCGGAACATGAATCCAAACAGTTGGAAAACATTCTCAGCAAGTATGTGGATGCCTTGATTGAAAATCTTGATTTGCGTTTTAAAGATATTCCAATTTTCAAAACAATTTCTATTTTCAATCCAAAAAATTTACCACAAAGAGGTCATCCTGAGTTCAAAAACTATGGCAAAAGTGAGATTGAAATTTTATATAATCAATTTTTGAAAAATGATGACAGCATTGAATGTGATTATGATGAAGTTGAGGCTCAGTGGAACATATTCAAATACCATTTAAATACTAATTACAAAGGTCTGTCTACACAAGAATGTTTGAAAAAACTGGCAACATCTGGTCCAGTGCAGAATCCTAGTCAAGGAATTAATATAATTATATACTTGGCGCAAGTATTTCTAACTATTCCAGTGTCCAATGCTTGGCCAGAGAGGGGGGCTAGTATTGTTAAACTTGTGAAAACACCGCAGAGAAATAAACTGAAAAATGACTTGTTAAACAGTCTGTTGATGGTTGCAATTAATGGACCAGAACATTGTACAAAAGAAGCTGATATGTTAGTCCAGCAGAGTGTTGAAATGTGGTTAAGTGAGAGAAAAAAAGGAAAAAAATCAAAGTTCCTGTTAGTTTAGACATTAAATGTACTAGTCCCATATCAAAATGTTTGACTGCAAGCATTGGAACACAAACAGAAATGTCAGAGGAATTGAATGAGCAAAACCAAGACCAAGTTTACGTAACAGTTGAAACTGAGAACTTGGTGCCATGTACTTGCGTTGATCATGATGATGCTGACCAAACAGAACTTCAGGCTGAAAGAGCTCTTCTTGAACTAAAATTAGTAAAATCAATGGAAGAAGCACGTCATGCTTGGTTGAATATGGATGATGAGTCAGATGATGAGCAATTTGAATAAAGTTTAAACATGCTGAATTTATAAATTAAATATTCCATGAAGCAATGTGGTTATGTTAACAGTCAGATTCTTTGCATTAGTATATGAAATTTAATATTAGATTTGGTCCTTCTGATTCATACAACTAGGTGAATAAATTCTATGTTTTTTTCTCAGAAATTGCTAGAGCTTAAATATCAAATTATTGTAAAATGGATAGAATTGATAATTACAATTCAGAATTCAAAAATTATTTGCTTTTCTGTTAGTTATTTCCAAATGATACCTTTTCAAATTAAGTGTTAAATATATATTCCAAAATACTTCCAAAGAGTCTGAATGTTGAACTAACCAACATACACACAAGCAAACACAACAAGGTTAAAATAAATTTTATTATCCATATCAAATGAAACTTCAAATGTCCTTGCCAAGATGATCAGGAAACTTGTTTACAACACAGTACAATCTTTTTATGAACTTGTTCATCTGAAATAAGAAAAAACAAAAACAACAAAAATATGCCTCAAAACTGAAATTTTAATATTTATATGGTTGATAATAGGAGCTAGACATTTAAAAAAAAAGAAGATATTCTGATCCAAAATTTGCTGAAGTTTAGTAAATTTCCAGTTCATTCCTGCATTTCTCCCACATTTTGCTTATGTGAATGACAGTGTGTACAAAATGGACACTTTCTAGCAAGGAATGCTATTCAAAATCATGCCAAGTTCTTGAAATCCATTTTTGTTCATTACTGAATTTCTCCCATATTTTGCTATGTGAATGACAAAGTGTACAAAAAAGGGCACTTTTCTAGCAAGGAATGCTCTTCAAAATCATGTCAAGTTCTTTAAATCCATTTTCGGCCGGGGGCTTCGCCCCCCTGGACCCCCTACCAAGCCTTTGCCCTGGACCCACTGGGGGCCTTAAGCGGCCCCCAGACCCCCGGCTGAAATTTCTCTCCGTCTATCTTCCTGCATTCTCCCCCTATTCAAATTTGTACTGAAAACACTGCTCAGGGTATCTCCTTTCAAAATGTTTGTCCGATGACCCTGCCAATCAACCAACATGGCTGTTGTTCCTATAAATAGAACATAAGAGTAAAATGATCATTTTTGCTTATATCTCCAAAACTATAGCAGATAAAGAAAAACTGGGGGAGGGGCGTACAAATGTTCAGCAAGTCCAGCTCTACAAACGTCTCTATTACACCAAAATCGTCAGACGACGCCTTACATGAGTTATTGTCGTTAAAACGCAAATTTTGACGATTTTTGCTGTTTTTGGCCAATATCTTGGAAACATAACAGATAGAGTGAAAATGTAAAAAGCAGAAATGACAGGCAGGTCAAGATCTACAAAAGTCTCCTTACACGGAAATGGTCACACAATTCCTTACACAAGTTATGAGCCTTGAACATAAATTTCGACCTTTTTTGCTATTTTTGGCCAATAACTTGAAAACAAGAACAGCTACACGGAAACTGTAAAAAGAAAAACCGATCAGCAAATTATGGTCTTCAAAGTCTCAATTACACCGAAACTGTACGGTGACTCCTTACATGATCTATTTGCCCCTAAAGTTTGACGAGTTTTGTTGTTTTTGGCTAATATCTTGAAAATATGAACAGAAAGAGAGGAACTATGAAACACAAAATTAATCCACAACAATTATCTAGCTCTATAAATATTTTCAATACATAGAAATTGCCGGGACTCCTTGCATAAGGTATTGCCCACTGAGGCGTAGGTGAGCGATACAGGCTCTTCCTCTAGTTTCTTTTAGTAAGGCAACACTATCGAACTCTTGTAAAACGAGAATACACATACCAGTAATTTAACAATTCTTTTATAAATGTATTAAGGCGAACGTTTATGCCTTTGTTGTATCTAGAATAAAACAGTAATACACACTATTTAACAATGTCTTTATTTTTATTTCTAAATGTTTCAAGGCGAACGTCATGTATTTAATACATGTATTCAAATGTGAGCAAGTGACTATATTTTCGAGTTTAGTGCGTTAACCGTTACCGGTCCGGTACATTTTTACACTTCCCGGAAGACTTGAATAATGTATTTTAAAACACAGAAAAATTTAGACAAAAGTATTTTGTGCCTTGCGCCCTTATAGGTGTAGCTACCACCTTTTTGTCTTAATCACAGTATCAAGTACACATGTATCTACTTTGCACTGCCTACACAATAAAAGTAATAACAAAATACTGAACACCAAGGGAAATGTCCAAAAGAGTAAAATCAAAAGAGTAAAATCAGTAAGACTGACAAGATCGGGAAATCTACAGAACGAGTGGCAGAAAGCTGTCATACTCCTGACGGTACAGCCATTTTCAAATGAAAATGGTGGGTTAAAGGAATGCTTCAGATGAAATGGGAACAGGGAATACATTTAGTACTCAATAGCCTGTCTAAACTGTCATCACACAAGTCAATATTGATCATCTTATTGATTCCCAGAGGACTAACTATTTTTCAGCGACTTCAATAAACAACTTCCTACTAGAATGAGTTATCAAATGTGAGCTTCAGATAGAATGTGTAAAGCATGATCCGAAAAAAAATTCTCGACTACTTTGAAAGAAAAACGTGCAAGAACCTGAAGAAAATTTCTAAAAGCCTAGTAAAAACCCAAAACTTAGGAAAAAATTAAAAAATTTACAATTTTTGCACATATCAGTTACTTTTGTCTGGGGTTTTCACTCAACAGTTAACGTTAAAAATGTTTTTGCAGAGTTCAAGATTACCATATCCACTATCCATCCGTTAACGTGAGAAATCTTGCAAAATGAAAAAATAACGTGAGAAAGCTTGCAAATAAAACGAATGCTTGTGTTATTGGAAACTTTATTGGAACTGTCGATTCTGTGGTGTTCTCATAATACCCGCAAGCAATCGGTAACGGGTGGTTTAGTTCCCTAGTTCCGTGTTCGCCCTGGGTTGTTTCGCCCTTATCGATGTGTGGGTTCGCCCTAGTATATTATTAGATAAATGATAAATGTTTTTATTAAATAAAGTTATTGTAATTAGACTAATTAGTACTTTTTGAAAATGTTGATTAAGAAAATAAAGGAAATCGTTAAATAAACATGCTTGCAGAAAAGAAGTAATTAGTATCACTTATCAATTTTGTTGAAATATTGTGGTTGTTTTACCTATAGATAGATAATTAATATTACCGACAGTGTTATTACAGTAATATTGTTCAAACAGAAACTGACGATAGATGTTATTTTTAGCTTGAACTTAGCTTTAGCCTTCTTTATGTGAGCAAATAAATAACATAGGTTTACATGCCTTACACAAGAGGCAGTGACATGCATTTATGGTGAATAAATTATATTTATTTTTTTTACAAAATATTGACTGCAAGATTTTAGTATTGAAGACCGGTAAATTCTTTGAATTAAAAATTTTGTGCATAAGAAGACTATATAAAAATAAATTATTTTGGGAAATTATAAATCAACTGTAGTATGTGAGATGATAAATCCTTAATTCATTATTTTGCATTCATATATATATAAATCGGTCGAAACCACCCGGGGCGAACAAGATTTAGGGCGAAACAACCCAGGGCGAACTGGGAGTAGGGCGAAACCACTCAGGTGCGAACCGGGATTAGGGCGAAACGACCCGGATTTCCAGCAATCTACATTGGTCAGCGTACATACCATGGCATCGGTGATTGTCGGTCACTTTCGTTGTCATCGTTGACTATACATGTAATAGGGGTTTCAGTCTTTCGCGCTTCCATTGTAATCCTATAGTAATTTTGACCAATTTCAGAGACCCGTTCCTAACATCCCATAATATTATAGCAATCATGTGAGGTATCATAAGAAAGAGTAACACCTTGGCTTGAGTTTAGTTCTGAGTGCCTGGCTATGACGTCACAAAGTTAGGTACCATCGTCGCCCCTTAAAAGCCAATGGTTCCAAATTTGGGGGAATTTTTACCGGCAAAGGCTTTTTTGAGTGAATTTCCGCAAGCTATGGCTTATTATAGTGAAATAAAGTAGATTGGTATTGAAAGAGGAATGTCTTGGCTATTTAAAGCACCGTGATAATCTATGCAACACCTTTTTAGCTCACCTGGCCAAAAGGCCAGGGTGAGCTTTTGCCATCACTTGGCGTCCGTCGTCCGTCCGTCCGTCGTCCGTCGTCCGTCGTTAGCTTTTCATTCAAAGATCTTCTCCTCTGAAACCACTTGGCCAA
>JAOXYH010087350.1:0-10744 GCA_028566455.1 Botula fusca
AAGTCTTCACTTCTTGAGTTTTATTTTCATGTCCTGTGTCATAGTGCAATATCTGTCCTTTCTCGTTCATGACTGCTTACCCGATTTTCACGTTAAGTAACACGACAGGTGCCAGATGGGGAACAGGAACTTCTTACGCTTGCATAACACCTGACCCCTGTTTTGTGGTTAGCTTCGTGTTACTCATTTCCCGTTATAGTTTCTGTATTGTGTTGCTTTATCATCCCCTCGCAAGAAAGTTGCGAAAGGGATATTGTAACGGAACCGTCCGTCCATGCCTATTACACTTGTTGACACTGTACCGCTGGAGTTTTTCATTGGATCTTTACCAAATTTTGCATAGGCATTAACTCGCTGAAGAGAGCAGAAAACCTATTGATTTTCAAGGTCACAGGTCAAAGGTCAAGGTCACGTTACAGGTTTGGCCATATGTGATTCTCGTGTACACAGTGCAGCTTGTTTTTCAGTGGATCTTTACCAAGCTTTGCATCGACATTTAGAATGGAGAGCAGGAAGCGTATTGATTTTCAATGTCACTTGTCAAAGTTCAAGGTCACACGGTCATGTCACATGTTTAGTCAAATGTTATACCTGTGGACAATGTATTGCTTGTGTTTTTCAGCGCATTTTTACCAAACTTGACATAGGCATCAACTATGAAAAGAGCAGAAAGCCTATTGACTTTCAAGGTAACAGATCAAAGGTCAAGGTCATACGGTCATGTCGCAGGTTTGGTCATATATGATACTTGTGGACATTGTGCAGCTTGTGTTTTTCACTGGATCTTGACCAAACTTTGCATAGGTATTAACTACAAAGAGAACAGACAGCTTATTGATTTTCAAGGTCACAGGTCAAAGGTCATATCGCCATGTCACAGGTTTGGCCATATGTGATACTTGTGGACACAGTGTAGCTTGTGTTTTCAAGATGATCTGTACCAAAATTTGCACATGCCTTAAGAGAGACAAAAGCCTGTAGAATTTCAAGAACACAGTTCATACCAAGAAATAAACTACTTTCAATTTTGTGGGGTTGCCTGGGGAAGCTCCGCTTTGCGGTGCCCTGGTTTTGATTGTTGTGTTCATTCTTTTGTCCATCAAAAATTATTTAGGGCACCATTTGTACAACAACAAACTACCTTTAACATGAATGGCAACTTTAACACGAGACTCCTGAAGGGCCTGTATCGCTCACCTAGGCCTTGGAGGGCAATAATTCGTGCAAGGAGTCCCCAACCATTTCAATGCATTGGTGGCTTTTTTAGATCTCGACTTGCTTATATTTTTGTGTTTTTTACAGTTTCTCTTTATCTGTTATTGTTTTCAAGATACTGGGCTAAAACGGCAAAAATCGTCCACATTTCGTGTAAAGGCCACTCATGTCAGTTGTCCGACAATTTTGATGTAATGGAGACTTTTGTAGAGATGGACTTGCAGATCATTTTTTCATTTTTAGTTTCTTTCTATCTGTTATTGTTTTCAAGATATTGAGCAAAAACAACAAAAATCGTCAAAATTTGGGTTTATGGGCAAGTAACTCATTTAAGGAGTCATCTGATTATTTTGATGCAATGGAGACTTTTGCATAGCTTAACTTGCTGATCATTTTTGCTTTCCATCATTTCTATCTGTTATTGTATTCAAACTACTGGGCAAAAACAACAAAAATTGTCAAAATCTGTGTTTAAAGGCCAAATTATAACTCGTAGAAGTCGTCTGAAGATTTCAGCCTAATGTAGACTTCTGTAATTTTAAATGCTTATCATTTTTTTTTTTTTACAATTTTTCTCCATCTGTTATTTTTTTGGAGATATTGGGCAAAATCAGCAAAAAAATTCTTCAGAATTTACATTCAAAGACCATTTTCTCATGAGAGGAGTCGTCCGAGACTGATAATTTCAATGTAACGGACACTTTTGTAGAGGTTGATTTGCTGATTATTTTTGCTTTTTACAGTTTATCTCTGTTTTCGTTTTCAACATTTTGGGCAACAAAAGTAAATATCGTCCAAATGTGGGTTAAAGGACCAATAGGTCATGTAAGGAGACGTCTGAAGATTTTGGTGTATGGAGACTTTTGTCGAGTTTGACTTGCTTATAATTTTGTTCCTCAGTTTTCCTCTGTTATAGTTTTGGAGAAATAAGCAAAAAATGGTCATTTTCTCTTGTTCTACTTATAATAACAGCGGCCATTTATGACCATCAACGAATATACCAGACATAAATTAGAATCAATGGATGTCAATGATGCTTATGACAAAGTTTGTTTAAATCAGTTCAGTAGTTTCAGAGAAGATTTCTGAAAAAGTTTACAGATGTCCGACTATGATGCCAATGACAGATGCCAGTAATGGCATAAGCTCATGTGGACCTTCGACCAAGATGACCTTATCACAGCAGTCATCAAATCATGAAATTAAAGTCACAACTCCATAGCTTTACTTTCACATCAAAGTACTTAAAACAAAACTTTAACCTGATGTGGGATGGACAGATTGAGTAATGGACATACTTGAAATCTATATGCACCTTAATTTGTAGGGAAGACATAAAACAGTTCGATGATACATATAAACTTTATGTGTATCTATAGCAGGAATCTATCAAACTTTAGATGAAATTTATTTGGTTGCTCAGGAGGAGTAATGACTCAAACAAGGACAAATATGCAAGATTATATGAGATGACAGAAGTGATCCCTTCATGTAATTTGCTCTGTAGTAGGCACATTATTCGTAAGATACCAATTTTCGTGGATTTCGTGGGTCACAGCAAACCATGAATTTAAGTATCTCACGAACTGTAAAATTATCAGTAGACTTGTCAGTAAGAAAAAGCAAAACCATGAATTTATGAATCCTTGAAAGCTCATATTTACCTTAAACCACGAAAATTGATATCCATGAAAATGAATGAATCCACAGTATATGCTAGGCACAGCTGTGCAGGCAAAAGACGTTATGAACAAAACAAATATAACTATGAATGTTTATTGTGAATAATATTCATTTTATGCACCAATTGTATAAATCATAATATAATAAACTTGAAATGAGATCAGTACAACAGAAATCTGTAAAAAATAAAGACCGTCAACAACATGGTAATATACAGGCAGTGTGTTATTTCTGACATACAGTGGAACCCGACTAACCTGAACTCTGGTTTCCCAGTTGGTTTATATAAAGGGCTATACAATTTAAACCAATTTAAACAGCTGTCTAAATGGGGAATATCTTGTCAACGAGTTTTTAGTTTACACTAGTTTCACTGTAGAATCCATCAACATAAATCATATTTAACTTGAAATGCTAAATATTAAAGTTACATTTATAGGACATAATCTCTAATTTTTGCTCAAATTTTAGATTAAAAGCTCTTTTACAATTCATGCAACTTGTGATAAAACATCATAAGGGCTGTTCCAGAACTAAACATATGGGGGTGTCGGGAGGCACTTTTTCCCTACCCCACCACCTGTTAAATTTCATTGATTTTTTTCTTATTATTATAAGGAGTAAAAATTTCTCTGACACCCATCACCTACCATATTTTTATTAGAATTGCCTCACGACACCCCACGTGTTTAATTGTGGAACGGCCCTAATGCTAAGTTTTTATATATATATATATATTTAACTATTAGCTTGAATGTATCACATGTAATATTGGGTTATTTTTGTCAGTCCTTTTAATTACTGTTTTCAGTGATGGAGATCAAACCATTTACTAATGAATTTGAAAGTAACGTGAAATCAAGACAAGTCAGAACTTTTTCATTTGCTTTTTTGTGAAATTTTATATTCCAATACCCTACAAAACATTAATTTTACCAACAAATGACTAAATACAACCATGACTGAGCTCAGGCTTTCATGCTAAAACCAAATTGTTTTTATGGAAGAAACACTGTAATTCAATATTAAATCCTTTGTGTGTTTTAATGGTAGAAACATGATATTTTTCAACATAATATCCTTTTTCAGTAGATTGCATTAATATAAGTTGAGATTCAGGTCTGGCAGTTATTGGCTATAGTGATCTTAAAATGCTAAATTGAACCAGTTATCGTACAGCAAAAATTTTGTGGGTGTAAATTTTCTCTCGTTTTGGCACTCGGCTAAGAACTATCAAAATAAATTCTACAATAATACATGCATGTCTTTCCTGTACACCTAAAAGCTTAACAGACTGAAAATGTGAAATTTAAAGCAACCATTTTTTTTTTCATTAACTTCATTTAAACACCCACAAAAACAAGACTGCTATGGTATAGCCAATTGTCCCCAGCTGATTTATATAAACCTGTGTGACACATGACTGTCTGAACAGGTTGTCATTTGAACTAAACACCAGGAACACCATGTATTTTTAAAGATTCTCATCATAAAGCTTTAACATAAATCTGAACTCAATCAGTTCACAAAAAAATGCTAGACCACTTAAAAATCAAAGTCAGCACAAATCAACCAAAGAGCAAATACTCCTACAAAATTACACAAATTTAAACTTTGGTTGAGAGATTCTTACTATAAAGCTTGTAAATAAATTTGAAGTCGATCTGTTCACAAATAAAATTGGTAGAACACTTACAGATCATATAGATCAAATTCAGCAAAAAATCAATAAAACGGCAATAACTCTTATAAAATTTCTGGGATTTTCCTAAAATTCAAACTTGGCTGAGATATTCTCACTATAAAGCTTGTACAGTCAACCCTCTTTATAACGACATTCATTACAACAGAATCCCTCATTATAAGGTCAAAGCATCTCTTTCTTCTATATTTGGATTCTTTACAACAGCAAATTCAGTTTAACATCAAAATTTCCAGGGAATAAACATGGTCGTTAAAAAGAGGGTCTACTGTATATAAATTTGAAGTCACAAATATAAAATGCTAGAGTGCTTACAACACCCGACAGACAAACAGACAGACTATTAGACGAACAGACAAATGGAGGGATGGACATGCAGACACACGGCATTACCATATCCCTGTACCATGATGCAGCAGGGGACAATAACCTGCTTTAAGTACAGTATATATCTAGACCATTCTTTTACTGAATTAGGGTCAATGAATAATTCTTCTAGTGAAAATATCGGGATTTTAGAAGTAAACAAACACAAAATACAAATTAACTTCTGAAATACATCATGACAAAAAAACAAACAACAAAACAAAACCGATGACAAGTATATTGTAAATATTGACAAAATATTAGCACAACAATTGTTAGTTCACCACTAATTTATAAAGAGTCAAGTGTAAATAACTAAATATAAATTTTAAAAAAAGACGAAAAAAGATTACATAATAATTTCTTGAACACAAATATGGCTTCTAAATAGCACTTATCAGAAAAAAAATAAGATTTGTGTAAAGCTTCAATGAACATGTAAAATTTGTACATCTACTAAACAACAGAAAATATAAGAATAAATCTGTCGGAAAATAGCACATATGTTACCTCCAATAAACTGTTACAGTATTTAACCACATAAACAACCTCTCAAATAACACAAATATATACCTATTTAAAACTTTTTTGAATTAGTAAATGACAAAATACACTTTTCAAATTAGTAATCACATTACTTTTTAATATTTCTATCTTAGATAAATTTATATAAACTCTATTTTGATTATAGGATTACATTCTCAGATATTTTTTCTCATTCAACCGAAAAAAAAATGTTCAAGTGCAGTAATAGACGTATTGAAATCTTATCGGGATTTATCAACATTTTCCAAGAACTAAGGCCAACAATGCCATTCTGACAAACATTCCATTCTCAGCCTGTCGGAAGTAGGCAGCTCTAGGATCTGTGTCGAATGCAGTACTGAAAAATAAGAATGATATGTAAGATTGGGCTAATGAATACCTGACCTCCTCCCCTATCTAGCTGCTTTTGGTAGTTTGGGTTAATGGGTATCTCTACCCAGTTTCAGTAATCCCTGACATTAATGGCAATGGCCAACAGAGAGTTGGTACTAATAATAATTTTTACTGTGATATTCACCGTGTTCAACCGTTACCTAGAGGGAATCGCAGTTCGGACTGAGGGAATCGCGAATTCGGTATGAGGGAATCGGTTTTTTCAAGGAAGAACAACGATCACAGGTTAGTTTGCCTCCGATGCCTTTGTAAATAAAAGTTTTGATAGAAGAATTGTACCTCACGGAACACTATATATATTTAGGTATATAGTAATACTTTGCATACATCTTAAAACATACGTGTTTTCCCAAACACTCCAGACCTTTTCATGACGTCGTACGAAATATATTGAAAAAGATGATTTTCGACCACAATAACTGCGTCAAAAGGTCAATCACTTATCCCAACACGTTACATATATTATAGTTCACCCCTACATAGCTGGACTGTCGACAGAACAGGCCCGATCATGATGATACCGGATATAAACTGTAATTATGTGATGTAACGCCAGAGGGAATCGATTCGCAATTTGGAGAAGACTGAGGGAATCGCTTTTTCTTTTGCTATTCCTAGAGGTATTGATCATACTTTTAGAACACAGTTCCGTTCAATAAGTGTAATTCGACAGAGAACTAGCGTTCGCTAGTGAAATATCCCTTTTCGGCCAAATACTTTGTTTACAATAGCCCTTCATCACATAATTCAAGCATACGGACACAAAATACAGGTATGATGAAGCGTGTTTATTTTTTCGACATGACGTTGACAGTTTTTAATGTTTAAAGTCAAACTCACAACCAACGGTACGTGTTTTGAACACGTACGCAACGCACGGATAGATAGCTTGCAGTCCTATCTCAGGAATACGGAGGAATGGTTTGGAAAAGAATATGGTCATGGTACATGTGACTTGCTCCAGGCGTGGGAATAATTGCGTCCTTAGCCCATGGAAAGAGTATGTCTGATGAACGTGATCAGTGCATGTTTAGTGCATGTAACCTGCTATTACTCAGTTTCTTGCGCAAAGAACATGGCTCAGATAGCACGTGACAATCACCTGAAATGTACTTCTGTTTTGGGAGCCGCACAAATAGCATCGTGGAATACTTGTGTCGTACATCTGAGGCACGTCACTCGATGACGTGTCACTCATGTGTCATACTGTCATCGCAAAGCCCTTACCAGCCGTGCTCCCGACTTATTTAAGGTGTACAAAAGGAGTACGGAGAAGTATGTACTGAATGCGTTTTTGATTTGTCGCAGGACCAAAAGTCTCTACGGTAAGTCTGCAATCCTTCTGTTTAATGTACGCAAGTGACGCGCCAGTCTCAAGCACAGTTTTGCCGATTTTTTCCCATAGTAGCACGTATGGTAGATTTAGAGCTAGGCTTAAGTATATCTGTATTAATAATGCAGACCTACTGCCGTCCATTTTTTAATACTTTCCTCTACATGAGAGATCTCACTTTAATCAGAAAGAAGCTTCCGTCCCAAGTTTTAGGAATTCCATGCAGTTTTAAAAACGTTACCAAACGTTGACTCCAACGGCGACGACGGAAAGAAGGATCGTATAGTCCCGCCTTAGCGACATTCCATGGAGTCGTAAAAGATTTACTGGAAGGAATTTTGTTCTCTTATCATGTTGTCAATGCAAATGGAAAGGAATAATCATTCCGGTTTACAGACCAAACGGGCTTTTGATTTTGATTACTAGCATGCACGTAAGCTTTTATTCCAGGCTACATTAAGATCAGTATAGAGACAGCTTAATGATCGTGGTACACAAACAGCGTAACCTTATACATTTTCTGCTGAGCAATAACGTTAATTGTTTAATGTCCCAAAACAAAACGTTTCAATAATATGATATTGTTACCCGGGTATTGTTACAAGTGATCAGTAAAACTGTCTTAGTCAGGGCGATAAATAACCCGCTATAGGTCTGCGTTATTATAAATACAGATAAACTTGAACATTAAAAAAACTGTCAAAATCATGTAAAAAAATACGCACGCGTATACCTGTATTTTGTGTCCGTATGCTTGAATTATGTGATGCAGGGGTATTGTGAACAAAGTATTTGGGCGATAAGAGACATTTCACTTAGAAACACTACATCAATATTGCTAGGAATAGCAAAAGAAAAAGCGATTCCCTCAGTCTTCTCCAAATTGCGAATCGATTCCCTCTGGCGTTACATCACATAATTACAGTTTATATCCCGAATCATCATGATCGGGCCTGTTCTGTCGACAGTCGAGCTATGTAGGGGTGAACTGTAACATGTATAACGTGTTGGGATAAGCAATGGGAATTTGGACGCAGTTATTATTGTCAAAAATCATCTTTTTCAATACATTTCGTACGACGTCATGAAAAGGTCTGGAGTGTTTGCGAAAATATGTGTGTTTTAAGATGTATGCAAAGTATTGTTGCATCCCTAAATATATATAGTGTTCCGTGAGGTACAATTCTTCTATCAAAACTATTATTTACAAAGGCATCGGAGGCAAACTTACCTGTGATCGTTGTTCTTCCTTGAAAAAACCGATTCCCTCACACCGCATTCGCGATTCAGTCCGAACTGCGATTCCCTCTAGGTAACGGTTGTACACGGTGGATATATCTGAAAGAAGACAACCCCTAGACAGATTTTGCCACTTTTGGTTCAAAATGGTACATTGCTTTTAGAAGAGACTTTTGTAGAGCTTGACTTGCGTATCATTTTTCCTTTTTTCAGTTTCTTTCTATCTGTTATTGTTTTCAAGATAATGGCCAAATATAGCAAAAATCATTAAAATTTACGTTTCATGGGGAATAACTCATATAAGGAGTATTTTGACGATTTTGAAGTAATGGAGACTTTTGTAGAGCTTGGCTTGCTGATTCGGAACTATATGCCCTACCTGCCTTGCAGGCGGGGCATAAGAAATTTGAAAAGTTGGGAGACAGTTTTATTTTGTCTAAAATGATCCAAAAATTTTGTTATTATAATATACTGAGTGGTTGATGAGATACAGGTTCCCCTTTATTGATGCATATCTTGGCAGCCATGTTTGTTTTCAAGTCCAGGTGACTATTTTTGATGTTGCAGAATTCTGAACAGTTGGGAATTTCAGTTTTTATGTTGTCATAAATAATCCCCTATTTTAATAATGATAATATTAGGTTTTTGTGACAAGGAAAATAATCCCATAAATATACACAAGAGATCTACTTTTCATAAAATGAAGATAGAGTGGCACAGGAGGGAAATGAAAAGTTTTTCACTTTTTATTTACAACATATTTACATATATCTATATACATATCCAGTAAAATATAAAAATCAGGTAAAGGTATATAAACCATAGAATCGTGAAAAGAATTGGTAAAAAATACAAAGAAAAAGCATTTCCTGTTCTTCATTATGAAAAAGTTTACTTTATCCTACTGTGAAAATACTTGGTTTTGAATGATTTTCTTTCTGATACATACAAACCAATACACATACTAATCAATTTTTAACAAACAGACGAACAGAGATTATTTCTCATTATTCTCAGCATAACGGAATTATTCTTCTATGGCATATTAAAAGAAAACATATAATGCAGAACAGACTATATACAGGTGATGTAATGAAAGAAAAGTGAAGTCTATGTACACAGAATGAAGTTACTTAATGAAACAGATGTACTTAAAAAATAGTTTTTATCATCAAGTACAATGAATATTACTCCAGAATGACATTGCTTTTGATAAATGTTACATGTATGTCTGAAAGTCTTGTAAGAAAAAAGTAACCAGTACCAAAGCATAGGGCTGTAATAGTGGAGCTAATTCTCTCTCAACTTCAGAAACTACTGTATATTTAAAGTAAACAGAATATATATAAAACTTTTTTTTAAATTGTTACAGACAAAAAGAAACTAACATAGATAGAAAAATCCTTCCTGATAAAAATGTGTAAAAAATGGACAATAAATAAAAGATGAAACATACAATATCCCAGATTGCGTGTCTGACAAACAACGAAAAAACACAGGTTGTCACCGACAACAAAGTTTGCCCATGCAAAGTGACATGACTAGACATCATCTGGAACCTGTTAAAAAAAAAGATAAAACTGAATGAAGCATGAAATTTAGGTAAAGGTGACCTATTTTTATTTGGATGTTGACCAACTCCCCAAGATGCATCCCTATGCAAAGTTACATGTCCAGGCATCAACTAGCAACTGTTGAAAAAAAAATCTAAGATGTAAACTTTAACCTTTCAGATGTGCAATAAGACGACGAGGCAAGGACAATACCTCTACTTTGTAGAGGGGAACTAAAAACAGTGTTCTCTCCATTGATCACAATGTCATCTGTACATACTATATACAACATGCATGCAATCTCAATCTCTTTTATAAACAGAATCATTCTACAAGCTGAAGAGGACCAATATTTGGTGTCAGGTCTAAGGAATTGTCCAGAGACAGGCTAGGGATAGGTATTTCCTCAAAGTCGTCAGGTTCCAGTTCTAGGTCTGGCACATCATCTAAACAGGACTCTGAAATTACAGAAGTAGTACATAATGTATATCTTAAATTAACTTTTTCAAAGAGGGCACTATGCAAGTGATTACCATCTGCACTTGAATAGGAACTCTTTAATTTTTAGCTCACCTGGCCCAAAGGGCCATGTGAGCTATTGCCATCAGTTTTCGTCCATCGTCCGTCCGTAAACTTGTTAAAAAATCTTCTCCTCTGAAACTACTGAACCGATTCAAACCAAACTTGACCATAAGCATCATTGGGGTCCCTAGA
>JAOXYH010087459.1:0-10743 GCA_028566455.1 Botula fusca
GTTTTCTCCGGGCATTCCGGCTTCCTCCGCCACTAAAACTGACCGCCACGATATAGCTGAAATACTGCTGAAAGTGGTGTTAAACTCCATTCAATCAATCAATCAATCAACCAATTTGGCCACATCGCAACATTCATTGTTGTTTTATAAATAAATTGATACGTTTGGCTCCGCTAAGAGGAAATGTAGCGAATCTGTCGAGACCTCGACATGAACGACATCGCATCATGGAGGGCCTAAATAGCAGCTCGGATGCCGTGACAAAACAGTGGATCAATAAAAAATTAAAAGAAGGTATGAAAGACATTGACGAGCTAAAGACTGAGTGTTACACGTCGAAGATTGAAATGAAACAGATGAAACCGAGCATGATGCAATGATTCAAAGAACTTACAACAACAATGTGGGACAACGTAGACAGTCTCAACTACATGTAACGCTTGAAAGATGAAATTTCACTGAGATATGCAGAGTCTTGCCATTCGAAAATTACTAGAAGGTAAACAAGCCGACGAACCTGTCACGAAAGACTGGCATACAAAAAATTAGAAGGAACTTGTCGCAAATATACATGCAAATATCGATACACTGACAAAACGGGTGAACAAAACATCGAGCAAGAATTAGACAATTGCAAATCAAAGAGATAAAAGCGTACAATTAGCGAAACACTGAAGAGGAGAAAGTTATAGCGCATTGTGCAGTTGGTGAATCCATAAAAGCTTTTGTCTGCAATATTTGTAGTCTTCATCGAGACCAGAAATATGGTAGATCTGTTTACTTCATGTCCAATGAGTAATCCATGAATTTAATGAAGCGGGATAACCTTTCCATTTAACGTAGAACTCTTTCATGCCGCCCCTGGTTCGCGGCCAGAAAACCTCGATGCGGTAGATGTCTTGATCGGTCTCCTGAAGATTCAGTGCTCGAAGAATGATCATTGGCCGATGAAGTCCTTGGGGCAGTAGGTCGGAGGTTAAGTGTTCGGCGCCTGCGAAACATAGAACACTTCCTCAGTCCAGCGGGATGTGTATTCCAACTTGAATATGCCTCCTTCTTTTTAATTCGGACGAAATAGGCGTGAAGCTTTCACTACGCTTTGGCTTTGCTTCTTCAAACAGGCAGCGGTGGGTGTTATCTTGATGGGTCGATGCTTTGTGGTACTGTACTGGCGAACGAGATTATCCAAAACGTCAACGTTCATGCACATAGAGTTGGCCAAGAAGTACTTTAACATATTCTCTTTCATGGTGCGGTTCCAGTGTTCGACGATACTTGACTTCTCTTCGTCCTCGGTGGACTAGAACTCAACGCCGTGCTTTTTGGGGCAGCTGTAAAAACTCAAGACATTTGTCCATAACTTCTTGGGTACGCACGATTTGAAGACGGACTAAAAGCAATCTCAGACCGTCGCGACCTTATTGTCTTTAAGCGGCACTTGCCAGCCGCACTTGCAGAAGACATGGAGGATATGCTTAGGATGAACTAATACCCCTTCATGCGGGTGTTTCTTGAACGTACGTCGAACGGGCATGTGCAGCTCCTCGGCTAGTTTATCGATCCAACAGAATTTTGTAAACCCCAAATCCAAGTCGCTCCTTGACACCAATGAGGGGTTTTACGAGTTGCTTTCGCTTGGTGGAATATGGGATGGCGTCAAACTATTTCAAACATGGCTTTGTCGCAGACGGAAATGCGTGTCTTTGTGTTTGGCATAGCAGAGGGCGTGGTGATATGTGGCTTACTCGACTCTGTTGGTAGGTATTGACCATGCCTTCGGGGTTCCATCCTCATTCAACCGTTTGTGTAGTTTGGTCTACGGCTAATAAACGTTGATCAACTTGTTCATTAGACCAGCGACCTCGGCGGCGACAAACTGAGACTACTTTGAACAGCAAACGGTATATTTTCCAGTCTTTCGCCGCTGCCCATTGCTTGTAGAATTGCTGAACACAGTCTATCTGTCTTCTCTCTACATTTCACGTGGTAAATTGTGCAGTGTTCTCCATAGGCGGTTATAGCCGGCTTTACCGACCAGCTATAATTCTAAACCGACCGGCTGTCATATTTTAAAGCTGGTCGGCAAAATCGGAAGTTTTTACTTATTTTTTGCATCCGTGTTTGATCCTCAGTAGCGATTTATGTTGCTCGCGATCACCATCAGAAAAATATTTTAAACAACGAGACTATAAGAATTATTACTATGTCTGAAATCGATATTGATTCATTGAGTTGTTTTCACTATAAACAATGTAAAAATATGAACACGAACGTTTGAAATCAAGCTAGCCTTCGCTGACATCCTTCTTTGGAGGCAAAAGAAAGTATGAAGAGGACGATAACAAGGAAAATACAAAAAAAAAACATTCATAGGATAAACAGAAACAAGTAAACAACGAATACGACATTAAATTGAAGGCAAATATGAACTTGAGTTTAAGTGGCTGATAGTGACAAGTGAAGGATATTTTCGTTCCATCTGCCAGAAATATAACCAGAGACTAAGAAATGGATCAGATGTTTGGATTCACAGAAGGAACAAAAAAGACTTAATGAGAAACAAAATTAAAAATGAGTAAATCTGAATGTCAATTAAAAATTATGTAACGTTAACCTTGTATTCACTTTTCACGCATGCATTGACACCGCGATCAAACATACACTGGAAAAGTAAGCACTGAAAAACAACCAGCTATCACTGAGCATCTATGGAGAAAACTGTCGTGTCTTTATTTATATAATTTGACGTTGAGGATATCTCATGCAATGAACTTCCATTTACCGGTGAAATCACTTTCTCTCCCGCAGTGGTCTTTCAAATTGAAAGTCAGACGGCTGGTGAAGAAGCTGCTCGACCAGACGAATTGGCAAGACTACGGCCGTCTGTATGTCTTCGGGAGTAGCTTCACGACCTATCTACAAGCCAATTCGCAAGATACAGGAGAAAGGATTCTGGAAAGAGGACACATGCGACATTCTATCCAACAAGAGGTGGTGCCCAGACTAACTGATTGATGGTGTTGACGGGTTACTGTTGTCGCCCTACACTAGCGGTATCTATGCTTTCTTATTCGAGTAGGAGAACAACGTGTCAGAATCATGCAAACTTCATACCAAAATCTGATAATATTTGATCACTTGATGCAGAGCAAGTAGAAATAGAGTGAGGACTAATACTTCGGGGGCAGTACAACAACGTCGGCTGCTTTCTACCTGTGCTAGGACAAATTTAAAACTCTAACCGACAATCGATCCGGGAAACTGTCAACTTCATCTGCATCTTCATGCAGGATGTCAAAAATCTCGATCACACCCGCCTTGGCCACTGCATTAATTTTACTAAGGAGCAGTTTCGACGCCCTGTGTCACACATGCTTGGCCGAGCCGTATGGATTCATGACCATCGATCACACGAGAGTCAAAGGGGATTGGAGGAATAGATGCAAATCAGATGAATTCTGAAGAAACGGATCGTTAGAAGTACTTCTAAGAAAACTAACGGGAGTTTGACGCAAAGAAACGGCAAAGGTTAGACCAGAGGTGGCCTTGCAAAGGCAAGTACGAGTGGGAACCCTTTGACGAGAGATGCATGTGTCATCAGTGCGGCCGCTAGCATGCGATTTTTACCCATCCGTATCAATCATGACAAGTGGAACGGGGATGGACACAATCATTCGATAAGGCCTCGCCGACAACTTTGATGTAGCGCTAAGACGACTAGAGATCCTAAACGCATCAACCTGTGTCAGACCTGTGCATCCGACACCTCGATGTAGTGCTAAGACGACTAGACATTGTCAGTACAACAATCCGTGTCAGTCGGACAAAGACCTATGCACAAGACACTTGAATCTTTCGAGTAACTCATGTTTCACACTATATAATACGTTCCTTCAAACACTGTTCTACTCTAGAGGCCCCGCTGCAACATTTTGAGGCATTCAATCCAACTTTAGTAGGCGTTCATCCTTATAAATAAATGACGTTCATCAAGATGATTGTTACTAAGCAGTGTGAAGCGAGGATGTTGCAGGAGATAGAACAGACTATTCAAGCAAGCAATTTGCAACACTGGCTAAACAACCTAGGGTTCACTCGTGACCTCTCCATAGCTGAAGCCAGTGTTTGAGAGACAAAAGTAAGTTTATTCTTAGATCACCAAAAAGATGGAAGACCTGATGGCTCCAGTGCTTCCACCTCTAACCCCCAACTCCCGAATTTACTGACCCATTACACATCGAACTATCCTCAGACACTGTCCTTAGAACACGGGCATAGCAGTATCCCCAACTAAGTATGACTCCTCACTCCGACCATACGTTGTGATTGCAATCTGAAGAAGACGGTATCAACATTGGAAGAATGCTGGTCACCTTCAATGGAGATGATATCTTCGTGGATGGAGTGCAATAGAACGGCATCCAGGCTTGTTGGAGCTCAAGGCAAGAAGCACCCTGAAACATTTGATACCGAGGACTTGGACCACCTAGATCTTGAAAAACACCGGTACCATGTAACACGATTATCTCCATGACTTTTAAATCGAGTAAGAGGTACTGGTACAAGTGGGTAAACAATGTGTCTCATATCTAGAAGCAAGACAAGTTTGGCAGCGATTTGACCTGTACGCCGCTGCCTATAGAGCTCGGAACAAAAGCATGAGAAATGAGATCGTCGCCATCCTGGATGGACTGGATCACTGCTGGGCGGGAAGCTTACAAAACTGTTCATCGTAGTATCCTATATAAAATCATGCTGCAGACTAAGAAAGGATATCGTCAAACGTATGTGTACGGCGAGCGAGGTATCTTTGTCACGGTCAGTAACATACTCGGCTGCGTGTTCTCCTCTTTAGCTGCGAAAACGCTAGGGCAGAAAGCCATGAGTGGGACCGCTAACATCGCCGTGGTAGGAGTGGAGAAAATCGCCAACAAGGGCTAGGTCCATGTCGTGAGTACATTCACCACAATTCGCTACAATACATGATTGTGTGTATCCTTCAAAGAAAATTATCACGCGACAACAAACAAGGTTGAACAACATCAGCTCGGTCTGCGGCATTGCAAAAATACGCAAAAAACTATCAAGCCACGACCCTATAAAACGGACATACTAAAGGGTCGAGCTTCGACCATAGAGTTCATGAGTATCAGCTTCACGAATACAAACTTCAAGCCGGAGCCCAGCTGAATAACCCTGGCGTCGAGTTTGGCATCGACTTCAAGATGCATGACCTGTTCTTTCATCTTCCTGAGATTTACTAGTATCTGTTGGTGAACAGCTGGCTTCAAAAGAACGATGGAAGCGCATACCGTTACTACGTACTCGTGTCCCTCGCCCATAACTGCGTCATGTTTCTGTTTCGGGCCATCAGCTTCAGACTATCCTGTCAGCAGATCTGCCACATCAATGACCCCAGCATCAAAACCACCTTACTGAGAATGCTAAGGTACCCAGACGTTTTAAGCCAATTGCAATATATTAACCATTTGTGGGCCTAATACGCCGCATCAGAAAACACCGGCATAGCGTCCGCAATTCAGATATTAATGTTACCCTGAGAGCCGCCGTCGTCAACAAAGCGGCAATTTGAAAGTGATCTTGAGCAAGGTATCCTGGTTTGCCCCACGTCGCCCCTTCCGATGGAAACAAGCTGCGGCTGTACAAAACCACCCAGAGAAAGACCAGGATAGATTGCGAGTTTTGCATGAAACAGTGTTATTCAGTAACTGTTCCCAAATGCACTCAGTTCAAGTGGCAGCTTGCCGCTAAAATCTGGCGCGAGGAACCCAGGTGGATGTCGTGGCATTCCAAACCGGTAAGAATAAGCATCAAACTCAGAACGCTGCAGTGTTCGATCACTGTCCGTTGCGAAACGTCTAAGTCACCCTCAATGCCGAAATCTATCCCGCCGTGGATTTCCATGCCGGCTTCACTTAGAACAAAGTCGCCCGGGAACTCAAGGAAGCTTCTGAATTCAGCAAGAAGTTCTTCAACATGAAATGCCTGCTCTGCAAAGATAGTGTCAACCTCCCCGACTTCATCGATTTGTTCCCCTCCTAGTCATCGACGTAAAAAATTGAAAAAGTCTACCGTGTACAATCAGAGCCAAGCCGAACTTGAACGCAGTCTCCCAAAGAATACCGAGGCATTCACCCTTGTGATCTCCAACATCGTGTGCTAGTCTAAATAAATGTACAAACCACCGTTGCTTCGAATCGCCGATTATACGAACCCTAAACACGGGTTTTCATTCATAGTATCCGGGGACAACAGGCGAATCCTTATTTGGTTCAATCAACCACCGCAACTGCAAAACGAGAAGAGTTATGAGATGTACCGGTAAACGGAGACCTACTACTCTATACCCAACAATCTTGTAGGCTACTCTGTAGACGATGGCACCAATTGGTTTCCCGTCGCGCTGAACATATGGCATCGACGACATCAACCATAAAATTTAAGACAGCTCCGGCTAAACAAACGCAAACATAAAATCATCATCGATGCCAACCGCGCGACGCTTAAAGCAACGCTAAACCTGGCCAAAAACTATCAAATGGATTCAATGTCAATAACAGCATCAATACGGTGTTTTGGATTTAAGTACCGGCTCTCACTTTCAACAGATTCATGAACGGTTACAAAGAGGTAGAACACATCGTTAACATTATTTGCAAAAGCATTCCGATGTAAACTGACATCTATAGTAGTTGCGTGAATGGAACCCCGTTTTCCACCACCTACAGTTTCTTTCCCGAGGTCGACTAGGGTATGAAAATCATTTTGGAATCTAAAGAACTTGTCCGTGACCCTGGGTACGATACCACATAATTTAACTGATCGATCAAGACGGATGGCCGATCAACATCCAGGACAAATATCTCCCATTCCGCTTTCATCGTCACAAGGTAAAAATAAATGACTTCAAGAATAGGGTTCGTACTTAGACCGTTAGACTACAGCGGAAGCTTAAGAAGGGTTGCCCGGTCAACATTCGTTTGTCCCACGAAAACTTGAAACTGAAAAGTGAAGACCAAATTTTGCCCACTGCCCGACAGGTTCAAAGAACCCTCCCCCCTTACAACAATGTTAAGGTGGTATGAATCTCGGGATTAGTCTATCGGAATTGAAAAAAAAAACATTCTGAAGGAAGATGGAAGTCCTACAGCTGTTAGCCAGACTGACGACGAGGGCTGTACCCCTGGTGGGGGAAACCGTTCTCCGCCCCGAGTATTGATGCCTTGAGTGGTTTGGGTAATGCCACCTTTTCCGAAGCCGTTGTTGCGTGATTGTACCTGAAGCATGGCGGAAGCAAACCTAGTGGCAGTAGAATCTATCTTAAACCTTCAGCCGCACGCATTTTCTAGGTGACGGGTTGTATTTGAAGGGTGACCAGCTGTTCTTCGAGGAATCGGAACAAATCTAAGTATCTGACAAACAATTCAAAAACGTTCCCCTTCATGGCATGCTGCTCTAGAGCTTTAAATAAATGGATTGTGCAGTAGATTCTGGCTACCGCCAGTCGAACGTATAGAAGAACAAGTTGAACGTGGAAATCCGCAGATTCAACAGTACGTTGAATATCTACAAACGATTGGGCAAAGCTGTGTCAGCGGCGCAGGGTGCGTGTTTCCTTGTCAGCCTGGTGTTAACCAGTGGTACCGTAGGTTTATTCTTGACGGTTATTGGAGCAGCCGCCGCCATTCCTCTAATGTCCCTGGCCTGTTTAAGTCACACTGCCGTGACGGGACTCTCGCAAATCCCGAAGCACATAACATACCTCTGAAGGTAGAAAAATGTCTGTGATGCTTTTTTAACCTATTTTTACCCAAAATTCCACAAGAACACCGTTTGCGATTCCATTTTTTTTAAATTAGGGCTATGATTCCAGTACCTAGACTTACACGGCTGGTATAGAGGTAATACCCCCGATATATCAGTTAGGTTTCTTACATGAAAATAAAATGTCTAATGCGAAAATAGGGCTTTAGGTTTACAAAAGTGATTTGAGTTACGAAAGGGGTTTGGAATAAATTTTCATCAACCTTTTTTGTGATAAATAGCATTTTAAATCCCATGGAAAACAAAAACAAAACAAAATTATGTCTTCTTTTCTCATGTCTAAACCGACGTTCAAATTCATAATATTTCTATACAAAGTCAATGAAAATATTACCGAAATATGAGGATGGAAAGATCTGAAGTTGGTAAGAAATTCTTCCAAACTACTTTCGTAATCATCAATGACATTTGTAATCGCATACATAACTTAAATTCATTTTGGGAAAATAACTTAATTTCTTGTTTTAGAAAATACCTTAATTTCATGGAAAATAGCTTCCACTTTTAAAACAACGGCGTATTAGTACTATTTGTACATAAATCCAATGAGAAATATTACCGCAATAGGCTTAGACAAGGTTTTTTGAAAATGAATCACAAAAATGGTTTGGATTTTAAAAGTGGTTGGAACAAAGCTGCAACTAAAATGCACTAGTATGAAATATTAGATTATTATTTTTATTCCTTTGATAAGTCAGTAGGCTAGGTTAAATGATGACAACTATCGTTCTATTTCATCGAGCTTGAAAAAGGAATAAGACATTTAATTTATTTCTCTATTACAGTTTTCCATACAAATAAGGTATCCAATTATGAGATATGCACAGTTTGAGAGTTGTTTTAAAATTAAGATTCAATTGTAGGTCTTTAGAGAAAAAGACAAGTGAAGTACTACAATTGACAAAAGAAAAGGAACAGATGGAAAACTTGCAAAGAGAGCAATTAAATGAAATTATGCGACAAAAAGATGAATTATATCAACAAAATATCGAAAAAGAAAAAACGGAGAATGAAATTTGTAAAATTCGCAATGAAATGGAGAATCTCCGAAAAGAAATGGCTGAAAAACACAAAGTAATTTCAGAGTAAGTATTTACATGTATTTGTAACCGGTTCTTGGACGTTAAAAACAAAGCATCTCAAGGTCTTGGATTCTTTATTGTAATCTCGATTATTCATTCAACAATAACAAATTGACCCTGTAATACAACAAAGTACTAAGTACACATGCACTAAGAAAGGTAACTCTTAGCGTACAATAAAAGATATTGAATTTTCTTATTATTGGGAAAATAATCAATTCTCCACATTCTAACAGTATTGAAAATATATGAATTTGGAACAAGTAACTGGATCTTCATTATATGCACATCTCATGCACATCATCCAGTTTATAAGTGCATTAATATCATATTCCAAATGATCGTACTTTGCGTGTCCAAAATATAACTGAATTATAAAATATTGTTAGTCTTGCACATACAGCTAAGCAAACAGCTATATGCAAAGTTAAGCAGCTAAAAATAAGATAATCAAAGCTTGACAAACACAGTAAGCACAAAAATAAGCGCACAAGCATAAAATCAACAAAACTTACCATGTATGAGGTACAAAGTTCCCTCAGATACAAATAGTTCATCACAACATGGTAACTCTATGGTAACTACATGGTAACACTATGGTCACTATATGGTGGTTGCCATGGTAACACCATCATCAATACGATATCTGTAACAGAATATACTATCATAACTACTGTGTTTATGGCATTTTACCAAATATTTGGCATTTAATGGTTTAAAATATTAATGCATGTACTTTAACTATTTACACAAAAATAAGCTTTACTTTCATTTAATTCATTTTATGTAAAAAAACATTATTCTGACTCTTTTACTTGTACAGACTTCAAAATTTAATGAAAAGGTTATCAATGATAGATTTTACTTACTTAAACTATTTATTACTATTTGACTTGATCATTTAGCTACTTTTTACCGTTTTAATGTTTTATATAGACCTTGCTCCCAGAAACCATTCAAACATCCATTCTTACAATATTTTCATACAATTCATTCATACATGTAGAACAATGACGTTTTTGACCAAAAGAATGTCGAGTCCAATAAAATTCACTAAATAGTGTAAATGTGGTGATCAAGATTTAATACTGCACAAAACGTCCATAACTTATGTGAAAGTAAGGGAGAATGCGATGGAATGATGTCAAACTTTGAACAGTGCAATTGACATAACTAACCATAATGTGAATGATGCTGATGTCAAAACGTAAACTGTGTGTGGTGTCCTTTGTTCCTATGAAACTAAGACTAAATAACCTACATTTACATTTTAAACGATCTATTTAAAATACATGTACTCATTACAACGATTTTCATCTACAAGTTAAAAATGTGTTATAAAACCTGCTGTTGGATCATATTTACCAAATAAACATAGTGAAGAGTGATTGTATCATTGAATAATCCGAACATGTACTTTGAAACTGAATTATTTTTAACATGTTACCTATTTTAAGATAGAACCTGAGGTCCGATGAAAAATAAATGTTATCGACCACAATAATTTCCTTTTTCTTTACCCTTGTCATTGGACCAAATAGTGATAGATGTAGCAATGTGTAGTTTTAGCTACAGACCAAGTATTACTTTGAGTGTTAGGTACACGAGTAAATTTTTTATAAACAAAATCACCATAATTATGTAATCTTAGATAATTATAACTTATTTGTACTCTGATAAACCGTTAATATGTATTATCGTTTTATTCTATTTAGATCAACTGAATTTATTTTCTTGTAGGTTTTTATCTTAAACATATTTTATTTCTTTAGCTATCATACAAAAAGAATCAGTAGTTTTTAATGCAAATGAGATG
>JAOXYH010087568.1:0-10740 GCA_028566455.1 Botula fusca
TACGCCCCCTACGCCCCCCTTGAATCCGCCACTGAAACAGCAAAAATAGTCAAAATTTACGTTTAAAGGTCCATAACTCGTGTAATGAGTTGGCTGATGATTTAAATGTAAGGACACATCAACAGAGCTTGACCTGCTGATCATTTTTGCTTTTTAACAGTTTCCCTCTGTCTGTTATTGTTTTAAGTTATCGGTAAAAAACAGTAAAACTCATAAAAATTTACATTTAAAGGCCAATAACTTATGCAAGGAGTTCTCTGACCATTTTAGTGCAATGGAGACTTTTGAAAAGCAGTTTACTGATCATTTTTTGTTTTTTACACTTTTTATCGGTTATTGTTTTCAGTATATTGGCCAAAAACAGGAAAAATCGTCAAAATTAACATTTAAAGACCAATAACTCATGTAGGGAGTTGTCTGACGATTTCGGTGCAATGGGAACTATTGAAGAGCTTGAATTTCTGATCATTTTTGCTTCGTACGGTTTTTCTCTATCTGTTATTGTTTTCAAGATGTTAAACAAAAAACAGCAAAGCTCGTCAAAATTTACATTTTTGGGGAAAATAAATAACTGATGTAAGAAGTCATCCGACGGTTTTCGTGTAATGGAGCCTTTTGAAAAACATAATTTGCTGATCATTTTTGCTCATGATACTTTCTCTTTATCCGTTATCGTTTTCAAGATATTGACCAAATACAGCACAAATCGTCAAAATTAACAGTCCAATAACTTATGAAAGTTGTGTCGATTTCAGTGTAATGGAGACTTTTGTAGAAGTTGACTTCCTGATCAATTTTGTATTTTACAGTTTTTCTTTATCAGTTGTTGCTTTCAAGATATTCGCCAAAATCATCAAAATCGTCAAAATTTACGTTTCAAGGGCCACTAACTCATGTAGGGAGTCATTTGACAGTTTCAGTGTAAGAGCATTATTTTCTGATCATTTTTGCTTCATACAGCTTCTCTCTATCAATTACTGTTTTCGGTTTCCAACAGACAATCGGTATTCCAATGGGCACTAATTGTGCACCCCTACTCGCCGATTTGTTTCTGTATTCCTATGAGGCTGAATTTATACAAAACCTTCTTAAAGATAAAAAGAAGAAACATCACGCTAAATTCTTTAATTTTACGTTCCGATATATTGGTGATGTTCTTTCACTCAATAACACGTATTTCAGTGTCTATTTACATCTCATATATCCAAATCAACTGGAAATTAAAGATACTACAGAATATTTTATATTTAGATCTGTTCCTCGAAATTGAGAAAGATGGACGACTGAAAACTAGAATCCACGACAAATGGGATGATTTTAGTTTTCCTATCGTGAATCTCCCATTCCTGAGTAGCAACATATCTTCTGCCCCTGCATATGGTGTATATGTATCGCAGTTGATACGATACGCTAGAGCATCCTCTCGGTATGAGGAATTCACTAACAGAAGTTTACTACTAACTAAAAAACGACTACTCAAAGGGTATGAGGAGGACGATTGAAATCCACACTTAGCAAATTCTATGGTCACCATCAAGAGTTTGACCATTATAATGTTACCATATCGCAACTTGCTATAGATCTGCATTTACATTTCGCTAGTTCTAGCATTTCGTCGTCTCATATTAGCTACCAGATTTGACTTTTATTAATTGGACATAAGATTTTGCATGACGGGTGATGCATGCATAGCAGGAGACGCTTACCCTGTCAACGCATCCGGTCTCACTCATTTTGGAGTTCATGCGATTACATCCAATTTGTACTGTTTCTCGATTTGTATATTGCAAATGGATTTTTGTGTCTGGAATTTCGGTATACTACGCTTCCTTGTACTAGTAGGATATTTATACACGTAGTAGAGGTGTACAGAGCCACAGGATTTTGATTTCCATCAAATATCCATAAAATTCTTGCTATTGTCCGTCAATAATTAAGTGAGTAATTTTAGAACTACTTATCGCAGAAGTCTTTCGGAAAGTTCAAACCATCTGACTTAATATTTGATCCTGCATTTATAGAACATCAGACAACCAAAAGCTACTGCAACAAACAACAGTACATAAGGTTGCTGAATCTCTTGCCAATCATGTCATCAGGCACAAAAATGCTCGATAGTTTACAATTTGCCAATCTGGCATATTTCCGGAAGACTAAGCTGATTCCAGATAGAATTTACCCAATTTATATTTAAATATAAGGCCGCGCACAGTTAATTCATTGGTTATCATGCCATTTTCTGCATGTAAATGAGAGGGGAGGCAGGGCTGTGTTGTTGCCTTAAAAAAGATGAAACGGCTTTTTACATTGTTCAACCCGCCAAAGTGATGAGAGAGGTGTTTCTTTTTGTTTTTAATTTTGTCGATATACAAAGAAAAGGGGGCAATGAGGCAAAAGGGATAAGGGAAGGCCTAACAACGCAGATATTTTATTTGGTCTATTTGATATAAAATTATACGTTATATCTATATACATTTTGAATATGGTAAAACGTCATATATAGAAAATGTAAAAGAAGCTTCTACGTGTTTTTAACTTCTATGGCCATGCGGGGCATCATTTGTGTCTTACGGACACATTTCATCTTCTGAAAAAAAAAAAATCGCTAACGAAACAACCTTGCCCATAATTCCTAAATGCGGGGCGTACGTCTTTCCTGGTATTTTTTGTGGGTGTGTTACATTGCATCTACAATTTCTGACAAATATAGGAAAATACACTGTTTACTAAAATCGTTCATTCACTGTGGACAAAATGCATAATAAATATCATTATTACTGAAAATATAACGAAATCGTCAGTGACCTATACATATAAAGAAAGGGAACTCTCTTGTCCAGCTGAGCTTAAAGATCAATCATTAGATTTACTAATACAACCTTTTCAAATCGTTTTTGATTCCATTCAACAAAGATACACTTTTTTCATGAATCGAATTGTACATGTTGTATTTAAACAATATCTCCAGCTAAAAAAATCGTGTTGTATCAACACGGAAATGAAATTACACCTGGTTAACTGTGTTATTCCAAAGGTACTTTAAACTTTAATTGAGAAAAAAAACTATTATTAATATTTGCTTTTGACCATCCTGTTAACAAATGAACATAATTGTTAGACAAATTTCTGACATAACTTGAGCTTTATATCACCTACGAATCTCAGTTTTATGATAAATTACAGAAGCTTTTAAGTTATGTTTCCGTTAAAAAGTAAAAGAATGTGTAATTGTAAAACGTATTTTTGCTATTTTTGTTTTCAGATGAAAAAGGTATAAGATGGAAATAGATAAAATTACAGAGATATTGATCAAGTGTATTCTAATTTTTAAACAAAGTGTGATACATTTCATACCGATTTTGATGTGCACATTTCGTAAATTAATTACTCGTCAGCGATGCTACATGTAGGGACAAAAACTTTGGAAGGCCGCAACTGTTATCAAAAATTTATAAAAACGAGCACATACCAAAATGACAGAAATAGGAAGCCAAAACCATATACGAACAGAGCTTTACACGAGGGAAATAACTCCATACTGATATGAAATCTGTTTGAAATTGTATTTTAGGTGATAAATCTTTCAGCCATACACACAAAAATTCTTTGTGTAACGTAATGTAGATTTCGTTGTGATTATGTCAAATTTGAAATCTCATTTGCATCTAAAAGATTTCGATGATTGAAGTTTGTAGCAGGCCATTAGATACATAAATACGTAAATAAAGGTATTTAAATTCATTCAAAATATAACTACAATATTGATATTCATTGTACCGGGAAAAGGGGTTTTACTATTTATCTGTCACTACAATAACAAAATACACAAAACTATTGTCAAGTGCATCATCCATATCAGTAAGAACAAACCTTCAACTTACGATTATTCTCAATACCATTATCTTTACGATCTAAACACTCTCCTAAGTCTCTTAGATTCCAGTCCGGTCCAAGGGGTTGAGTGCTTACAGCACAAACAATGACAAGAAAAAGGATGGATTGCATTATGAATAGCCGAGCAGAAGAAAAAAATGGAGCACATCTGCAGAAAGGACCTATATATCGTTGGAATAACAAATACACTATATAATTTCGACAAATATCACGGTTCTCATAGCCGAATAATTCTTTACTTCTGTCCGACAGCATATTTTGATGGACTTCAAAAACCCAAGGTTCGATAACAATTATGTGGTTAAAATCTCAAAATCTGTTCAGCATAATAAATGCATTCCTTAGATGTCTATTATTTAAACTTGAAACTAAAACTATCAATATTTCACAACCAACAATACAAATGAGAGAAAAAAAAACTAGAAACACAACTATAAATTTTTAGAAGAAAAACTAACCATCAAGTTAGTTTAAATTAACGTAGTACTCTACCAATACATTTTCCGCTTTCTGTATGGCCTTATTTCATCGGGTAGATTTTCAGTGCTTTGGATGCATTTAGTTATATTTTACAGCGGTTTATATATATATTTGCTGAAAATGTGCACGCTGTGAATTGTTTATGATTTTATTTGGCAGCATTTTGGTTACGAAAACTTTTGTACATATACAAAAACTGAAACGTCTCTTTACACTGCATGTTTGTGGTAACTAAGAATATGACATTTACCCCTATCTCCGTTCTTCATATATATAAACATAAATTTAGATTAAATAAACCTATAGTTTGCGAAATGTTCTACTGTCAGCCTTATTACATATGAAAAAAAAGAAAAACACAAACGAAATAATTTATATTATTTTTGTAGTTTTAGTAAATATCAAATAGTTTATACTTGTTTGTATCTCTATGTTTCATAGGAATGTATAACCCTTCAAAAGTGGATTGAGCTGTCATGGTTACATTGAAATACTTCCAGAATTTGTTTTGTACATTTCAACGAGTTCTTTAAAGAGGACAGCAGCATTTACTAGAAGTCTGTTGTGAACAGAAATACTGAAAGTCCCTAATTGGATATTGAACAGAGGACTATTTCTATAAATAGAATAAGCGGTGAGAATGTTATAGGACGACATTTTCTCTTTGTTTTTCTTCAGTAGTTTAATATGTTAATTCAAAAACATTTAATTTTACTTTAAAATTTCTTGCATAACCGGTGTGATGTTCCACGCCGCATATTTGTTAAACTTTTCAAAGTTACATCGGGGCCTGGGTGGCCGAGTGGTTAAGGTCGTTAGTTTACCTGTATAATCACTGTAGCCTATCACCTCTGGGTTGTGAGTTCGTAAACAACAAAACAGGGTGTACTCGACTTGCAACCGTACGTGATAAGGTTTGTCAGTTACCTGCCCAAGGTCGGCGGTTCCCTCCGGGAACTCCGGCTTCCTCTGCCACTAAAACTGACCGCCGCGATATAGCTTAAATACTGCTGAAAGTGGCGTTAAACCCCGTTCAATCAGTCAATCAATCAAAGTTACATTAATTAATTCACCGTATCGAGCGTCACTTCAATGTCTTATTTTTCTTTGTGCATGCAGTTTGTCTACAAATCACTCAAAAGTTTCAAAAGCATGATAGACAAGATTTCTAATTTATAGAAATATTTTGGTTTTTGCTATAATTACAGATTGAGTGTCTACGAAAAATGGGGTTTTCTAGGGAACAAATGCATATTAATATTTGTTAGTATTCTCAAATTCAGTGGATTCAGGAGTATGTTATTCGAAATCATACCATCAAGTTAGTTAAACATGATTCAGAAATTTTCAAAGTTTGATTTGTTTTTCTACATAGTTTATTGACAATTTCTAGTGTTACAGGATGTTCTTAATTTCAAAGCTAACTTTTGATTCGTTAAAAAACAAGGAAGTATGTTAAAAAAAGAGAAAATTAATGACATAATCTGCGGAAAAGCATACTCAGTTTTCTCTAATCTATGCACAAATACACTGCACTTGCAAATCAGTTGTAGTGCTAAAAGTTCAGAAATATTCAATCATTCCATGAACGTTTAGCACAGAGACTAAGGTTTAAGTATCATATAATACAATACCTTGAAAATCAACATGAAATAAATCTCGATATTTCTGACGATAAGAAGCAATGGACTACCATCAAATGATTGAATGCGAAATTTTGTTACACCGTCAACAAGTTTTTTTTTAACAAGAACCGTCATAGTCTGTTACGGCTGGTCACTTGTGGCCCCAACATAGAATAATTACAAGCTGTAGAAAATACCTTTACCAATATTCATATATCGAGCAAATTCATTTGCATGAAGCAAACATGTAGCCTGCATTATGTTTAAATAATCACATGTCCAAAGTAACACCTGAAGTGACAAAGGAAGGAATGAAGATACGAAGGAAGGAAGAAACGAAGAGAAAAATATATCCAGAAAATGGAGATAAGAAGAAGTGTATTGAACTTGAAGGGAGAATTTTGACTACCATAGCAAACAGGCATACAGACCCCGTGCCAATTTAGCCATGTCAGATCTTTCAGAGTTCAGGAGTGGATATTTCCATTTAAGGATACATCGTCTAATGCGAAAGAATCTAGTGTAGGAAGGGCCACACTCTGCGGCAATAAATACTCTGTCTAACTATACCCCGATGGTAACCTCCAGGTCGTATATGTAGTAATATAAACCTTACTAAACGAATAATAATTGTGTGTGCGAAACAACGAGTATATGGCAAACGCTAGGAATTTTTTTGAAATTTTAGTTCATTTGCCTGTCCAGAAATGTCTTAAGTCCATCTAAGTTCCTCTGAAATCGGTTATACCGATGAATCTGCCCTTGTGTGCATTCATCTTTGTTCCTGTGCTACTAGTACTTCTATTTCAACTTATCTTTAATACAATTAAGATGATGAGCTAAGTCATTACACTAAGTCATTTCATGCTGAATCGTGGTTTTCATTGTTTGTATATGTTATTGCTGCATAGTTATCAATGGGAATTTCGTAAATTGTCCATGCCGTCCACATGTAAATGGTAATGCACATTTAAGACCTTTTTAAACAGAATATTTGTAAGAAGTATTAACGATGACATGAATAGACAACTTAATTTTGTTAAACATGATACTTGGATAGCATATTTACATGATAAAACAAAATAACACATTAAGATTTGATAAAGGTTTTTTTTTTAAATTAAAGGAATAAAAAAATACCAGCGTTATATGGAGATAAACACTCGAGTAATTTGGCTTGACAGGGTTGGGGTAGACTTTATATTGTGTGTATGATTTTGTTTCTTTTTCTTTCCTTTCTTTTATAGATTTGTTCTATGCTTCTTGTTAGTTTTTTCTTTATCTTCTTGTCATATTATAGCGTGGAGTGATATGGAGTCAGTGTAGGTGAGACACCATTCTATCCCCCCCTAAAAACCATCTGGATGTCATCCTTTGCCTTTAATAATGAACTATAGTTCATACCACATAACAAGTTCTGGATGACCAAGTAACACGAAATTTTCTGATTAAAATCCGAAGTAAAGGTAGAATAAGAAGATACGAATAATCACATAAAATACAGGTTCAGGCTAAAAATGTGGCGAGGTTTAAACAGTTAATTAGCTCTCAACATACTGTACCTCAAAATCATGTATCTGTGATAAAACATTAATACAATAACATAATTAATAAGCAAGTATAAAAATACTTAGTTT
Source organism: Botula fusca (assembly GCA_028566455.1). Classification (NCBI taxonomy): domain Eukaryota; kingdom Metazoa; phylum Mollusca; class Bivalvia; order Mytilida; family Modiolidae; genus Botula; species Botula fusca. Next base: position 7,637 of record JAOXYH010087568.1, read on the forward strand.
AGTGAAACCAGTACTATCCAAAGAAGACGAAACACGATACAAAAATACAAAGACGAAAAAGTGCCATTCACGGATTGTTTGTTGTTAATTGACACACGCTCTTGGTACTAAATATTAGATGATTTTGTTTATTATTATATTTTTAAAAATAAAATGAGTTAGTAAACGCGAAGGTTATGTTTACATTTCGCGCCCGGTTAAAAAGTAAAAATTCAAAATTAAGGCTAACTAAGTTAAATATGTGCATATGTTTTGAAATTTGCGTTTTTATGTTCTACATGTTAAGTTTAAACATTCCACAAGCAAATGTCTGCAAATACCATTTGAACATATTGATAGCTTTTTGTGGTTCTTATTACACATGTAGCCAAATATAGAGGTCTCATAAAGGTAATCTATCATGTAATTCTTTAAATGTTGTAATTGTTCAATCTATTTGCAACGCTGTTGCTATAACAAATGTATCACTATTAATAGCATGATACTTTATGTAATTATTCGGGTGGTTCAATAATTATCTTTTGGCAACGATGTTGCTATAGGAAATACACCAATATTAACAACACAATACTTCATGTAATTTTTCAGGTATTTAAATAACTATCACTTGGTAACGCTGTTGCCATAGATAGTAGACCAATATTTATAGAACATGATATCTGGTGAAATTCTTCAGGTGTTTTAGTAACTATCTTTGATGATCGTTGTTGCTATAGGACATGTATCAATATTGACGAACAGAATATAGAAAGAAACTTTATTTCTATTATCAACATTTATTGAAATGCATAAATTGTTGGGGGTTTGTGCGAACTGTGTTATAGAATTGTTGATTTTTATGCACTTTTAATATATTTAGATAAACAGAAATTAGATCAAATTCCTATATCTTGTTCCGTCAATTTTATATATGCAGTTTCTATAAACACAATGTTGCCAAACGAAAGGTAATAAAACATTAAAGCACATAATAGATAACGAAGACCAAAATACTTATTTCAGTAATGCCGTTAATATCCAAAGAAGACATGACACTTAACAAAAATACAAAGACGCAATATTGTCGTCCATTGATTGCTAGTTGTTAATAGACACCAGCTCATGGTACTAATTATTTGATGATATTGTCTATTATTAGCTTTTTTAAAGATAAAATGAGTTACAAAACGCGAAGCTAATGTTATATTTGGTGCCCGGTTAACAACAATTGGTTATATATACTTTCGATTGTACTTTCAGAATTAATAAAATTGTGTACATGTATATGTTTTAAAATTGGTGTTTTAATGTTCTACATCTTATAAGGTTAAACATTCCACAAGCAAATGTTTCCAAATACCATCTGAACATATTGATTTTTTGTGGTTCTCATAGCAATGTAGAAGACTAGTGAAGGTAATATGTCCTGTAATTCTTTAATAGTTCTAATTGTTCTAGCTCTTGACAACGCTGGTGCTGTAAAAATGCATTAGTATTAACGACATGAGTCTTTGTGTAGTTATTCAGGGGATTCAGTAACTGTCTTTCGGGAACGCCGTTGCTATAGAAAATACACCAATATTCACAGCATAATATTTAATGTGATTATTCAGATATTTCCATAACTATCATTTGGCAACGCTATTGCCATAGAAAGTAGACCAATAATTATAGAACATGATATCTCGTGTAATTCTTCGGGTTTTTAGTAACTATCTTTGAGCAACGTTGTTGCTATAGGACATACTTCAATATTGATGAAACTTGATATAGGAATGAAACCTAATAGTAATTTCTATTTATGTAATTTTTTTTTAAATGCATAATAATAACAAATCAAATTTGTATTACTTTATATTATGGAAACTGCATTTTGTGCATAAGCTCCAACAATAAAAATCATCTTCTCAGCAGATGAGCATAAAATAAAATGCAGATACATAAAAGACATAAATAAAGATGAAAAAAATTATACATCTAACTGCGAAATATGAAACGAATGACCTTTTATGTTTTGTTCAACTTACTGGAGATCTTTCCTCCTAACGTATATATCAGATTATATCATTTCTACTGATTTTATGTTTTTATTGAGCTAATTCTTCCAAAACATCTACTTGTCTTCATTTAGGACTAGTCGACGTATTTAATATTAATTCCATTTTCAGGCTAGTTCAGTTTGATTCACTTTGCGAAGGAATGTTCTTTAATGCGCATTTGCCATACTTCTTACATGCAAAATGTTCTAAAGCACGGAAAAGACAATATAGAGTTTTGATTGATATCAATGTGAATGGTTGAAAAATACATGTGATAATAAGTACTAATATTACAATATAGAGTTTGATTGATATGATTGATATCAATGTGAATGGCTAAAAAATACATGTGATAATAAATACTAATATTTAAAGATTCCATGCATGGTACTGTGTTTCTTAACACAATTTCGTCGCATTGAAATATAATCAAACAGTAAAACATGACTGATTATAGGAATTAAGTTCCGCAAACGTAATACTTTGAGATGAGACAGACAAACAATTTAAAAAAAAGATAGCACTATTCACTGCTATGCGTGAATATGCCTATAAAGACAAGTAAAATGTCTTGAAAAAGAGTTCAATGAAAATAAAATTCAGTAGAAATGATAAAAGGTGATACATCAGTTAGGAGGGAAGACCTCAGGTAGTCTGTTAAAAACATAAATAAGCCATTCGTTTTAATATATTATAGTTTAATATGTACCCGTTTTTAACTATTTCTATTTATTTCTAACATGTTATAATTTATGTCCTTAATATATCTTTATTTGGTTATTATGTTAATTTGCCCTGACGATCGGTTTATTGTTGGGGATTTGTATGAACTGTGTTGTAGAATTGTTGATTTTTATGCACTTTTAATATATTTAGATTAATAGAAACTAGATCAATTTCCTATATCCTGACGTCAATGTTTATGCATTTTCTATAACAATATTGCCAAAAGATAGTTATTTAAACACCTGAGGAAATGCGCTAAATATCATGTTTTGTTATACCTTTGTGAAAATCTTCCTATATAAAGTTATTGTAATAAAATGTAAACATTTTTGCTGTTTTTCTTAACTATCCATTAAGCCA
>JAOXYH010087678.1:0-17486 GCA_028566455.1 Botula fusca
TTTTAGGTATCAAAAAACAAGAAATAATACTTGTGCTCAATTTCATTACACATTATCAGTTAGTCAATAGAAATCAAGTGTGTCAATACAGAGCTTTTATTGATACAATGCACATATAATTTTGAAAGAGAAGTGTTATATATAGCTAATCAAAAATATCTCATCAAAACAAATAAAAGACAGTGTCCTGAGTTTTGTGAAACTGTCATTTTTCAACATTTTCCCAAAAGTGGGATTTTCGTGAGTTTTCGCTTTTTCGCCCCTGGGAATTCCTTAAATGCAAGATTTATTATTTCAACATTATTTTTTATTAAAAAAACATAGGCTGCAGCCACATGGTGATTCAGAGTCAATAGGTTTAGTCCATTCCTCTGGTTGTCATTGGATTATTTTTAATCTTCCTGTCACACACCTGAAAGTATAAAGAAATTAATGAGATAAAATAAAATTTTACAGAGGGACAATACCACCATTAAAAAAGAGATGAAAAACTGTAGAATAACAAATACTCTCTATTTTTTATTTTTCAGTTTGTTAAATTTACTGGAGTATTGGTTTTAGATACTGAGATTAAATTTAATCCAAGCTAGATTATTTTTAATCAAACAAGGCGGTGTATTATAATCGATAGGTTTTATGACGAAATATAGTATGACCAAACGATTAAATTTAATCGTCTATTGAAAAACACGTTGTAAATGCGTGTTTATTGTGTCAAAGTGGAATAAAATCAAGATTGCCATTTTGCTCTTCTATTGGCATGTTTTTGCTGTGGACATAAATGTAGGACATTGCTACATATACATAGCTTCATGTACATGTAGCTACATGTACATTTAAATTGTTAATTTTGTCTTTTGTTATTGTAATGAAAAAAAACAAAATGAAAAGTAATTGGGCTTTAAAGATCGGGAATGGCGAAGCAGTTCTTTAAACATACGTTTTTTTATATTTCGAATTTCAATTCTCATTTCCTGAGGGATTCAAGAATAAAAACCCTAGCTACATGTACATGTATAGTATCCCTTACGAACCCTGGATTACTCGGTCCTCAACTTATGTCCTCAACAGTGATGCTTGTTAACAATACATAACGTCTGTTTATTCCTAAATATTTTCTTTTTAAACGTATATTTTGTACATATACATGTAATTCGTAAAAAAATATCTGTCCTACATATTTAACAACTTATTGTTAGTGTTAGGGCTTTACTTTTTTTGTTATTTAAAGTTATATTTTGAAAAAAATGCGTATGAAGAAGAGAATTACACATAAAAACATGCATACGATGCTAAAATCTTTTGACTTTAAAAGAATATAGCGTATTATCGAATGAGGTCAATGTACACCGCAGTAATTTTCATAAATACAAGCCTTCCAAGGTATGCAAATAATGTTTTGTAAACAGGTAAATCGATAATTCTATATTAGTATATTCTCTAATCACGAAAGTAATAGATATAGATAAAGATATAGACTAGAACATACCTTTGACACACCATTTGTAGAGAATTCAAATACGAGCGCCACATTCGTCGCCATTTTGACCGCCAAATCTAGATCGGATAAACGCTTTAAACCAGATTACTACAATGTGTGTAGTTTAAACATCTACGCGATAGAGAAATGTTATTATATTTCACACACTCGAAATCAGTTCCGGACAGATGAAATTGATTTATGACATTTATTGCTAAATTATTTGTAATAAAGTGTGAAAAGTCATTTAAATGTTCATTGGGTCGGGATTTAAATATATATTTTCAATTTGCTAAATACATGAAATGTTGAAAGAGAATTACTTATTAATTTTATAAACATGTCACTTATAATAAGCAATACTCACTTACTTATTAGTTCCTTTAATAATTACCGCAATTATAGCATATCGTGAAGTCTTGTTTTGTTTATTATTGGATATATCGTAGTTTTTGATAATATGGTGATTTAGTTGAAATTTGGAAATGTTGAAAACTGATCAATACATAGTTAATATCCAAATTTCAGATTTTATTCTGTCAGCATCCAATACAAATTATGTAACTTTACATAGTCGATCGACAATTTGATTTAAAAAATAAAAATAAGACGGCATAATACAATTGAAAGGACCGTAGGATCATAGAAAATAAGAACTTATTTAAAAGGAATAAAAATAGCTGGTTGAAAATACTATAAAAATAATCAGCAGTTTTTTTTAATCATGAAATAATAACGACTATTTAATTATATCACTTCATTAAGTATTAACTAAAATGCCAGTGCTGTGGATAGAATAATTAGTCAAATTTAGACGTAAAAATATAGATCTAAAATTTACGGAAGAACATATACTATATCAATAGAAAAAACTGATCATTTTGGTTTTTTTCCATTGACAGACCAATTAATAATAAAACTAAAAATGGATTGTTTTAGTACAAATTTAGTAAATTCAAATTTATTAACAATTGAGTCATATGCTTGGTGGGCAGACTTAATTAATTAATTTATCTATTAACATACTGTGGCTATTACTGAGCTCGCTTACGCTTTTAAAAGAGGAAACTCCAGTAGCGGTGAAGTCTCAAATTTTCACATACAGGTTTACTGTTTTTTATGTCTTTAACGTTTCTGCTCGTTCTTTATGAAGTTCATAATACACATTTCTTGATTATGTCTCTTATCTCCGGCATAGTCACTTTTGTGGTGTAGCTCTAATGTTTTGCTTGTACAATCCAGAACTAGTGGAAGCATGTGACCTTCCCTCTAGATCTCGATCTCTAGTGTTAAGCTCCTTTGGTTTGTTTAAATGTTGGGGTTTTTTTCACGCCACTGTCCAAGGATGGTGGAGGGTTGAACGCTCATTAACCGGTGTAAACCGCCGCCACATACTTTACGTGCCTGTCCTACGCCAGGAACCTTTAGTTCAGTGGAAGTCGCTGTTTTCTTGTTTTTTTGTTATTCGTTTTCGTTTTTTTTTCTATAGATTAGGTCGACCGTTGTAATTGTTGAATTAGTTCACATTTTGTATTTTTAGAGGCCTTTTTGCAGCTTACTTGATGACATAGACCCGATCAATCGTTGAAAGCCTTAAGATGACACGTAGATGTTTCAATTTGTCTGTCATTTAATGGATGGTTGTCTCATGAACAATTATTTTCTATAATTCCAATAACAATAAATACAAAAACAGTTAGAAAGACTAATTCCTGACTTGACTTCGGTAGGACCCTTTTCGGGACGCTTGTATTGCGATTTTTAGTTTTGGTCTCTCTTGAGAGTCCAAAACTTATGTTGTACAAAAATTCTGGAGTTCAACCCACTCTGGCTGCTAACATCCTCCGTTTATATTCTTCCGCCGAATCCTTATACATACGAACAAATACAGTACCATAATGGCTTGATTACTATGAATGAAATGACAAAATATGCGTTAAAAGCGATAATTTGGTAACCGATCTTGTAACATCATTAACATTGAATGGTTTATTACGGTATATAAAAACTTACCTGTGCATCTTTAATGTATCGATTTCCAAGGTTACCTGTGTAATTTTAGCGATTGATGCGCTATAGTTAGATCTGGCGCGAGAATACAATTTAAAACAGTTTCAGTCTAAACAACCGTCTTTGTTTTCAGTCTATTAGGGACAAAATGCAAATTACAAATAAAAGGAAGAGACCAAAACTAAGAGTACTTCAGTACTTTGATTAGTTTTGGTCTCTCTTGAGAGTCCAAAACTTGGATTGTACAAAAATTCTGGAGTTAAACCCACTCTGGCTGTTAACATCTTCCGTTTACATTCTTCCGCCGAATCCTTATGCAAACGAACAACTAAAGTACCATGATGGCTTGATTACTATGAATGAAATTACAAAGTATGCGTAAAAGCGATAATCATTATCACTGAATTGTTTATTACGCTATATAAAAACTAACCTGTGTATCTTTAACATATCGATGTCAAAGGTTACCTGTACAATTGAAGCGATTGATGCGCTAAAGTTAGATCTGGCGCAAAAATACAATTTAAAAGAGTCAGTCTAAACAACTGCTTTTGTTTTCTGTCTATTTGGGACAAAATGCAAACTACAAATAAAACGAAGAGACCAAAACTAAGAGTACTTCAGTACTTTGATTATTAAACGGGAATTCGGGATTTGCGAATTTTATTGGGATTCCGGGATTGGAGCAGAGCTGGAGTTAAGGAAAATGCTATTTTTTGTCGTATTCTGATTCTAACTTATCGGAGTTTACATTTTATGTAAAACAATTGAATTATCTGTGTTTTCCCATGCTTCAAAATACACAATCAAAACTCACATTGTAGTATTTTCCCTTGAAATGATAGTAAGTACAACTTGAGTAACAATCTTTATTCATAGTCTTACTTGCAAATATAGTAATCAATATCTCAAAACACGAGATAAATATTTCATTATGAAAATTTCAAGCTTAAGTAAACGGAAATTCGGGAAAAGGCTTTTTTATCTGGGACTTTGGGTTGTTGTTTTTTATGTTTTTTTCAACGGGAAATCGGCTACATTTTAACAAAGCACTCGTAACACTTACGTGCAGGTAAAGTTTCCATAACAAACCCGCGGGACTAACCTGCGCGTAAACCTTACGTAGGCTTGAAACGGTCGCCAGAACCTCTCCTTCCCTCCCCATACAGACAAACTATAACCGGAGGTGCAACCACTGCCTGCAAAATTTGCCTCGTCCTGCAGTTTGATTCTAAAACAATGGTGCATAACAATGAGATCAGGTAGGTCATGAAGTATCCTAGACCTTAAATCAGACCTTAATTGGACCTGGTAGGTCACATAATACCTGAGAATTAAACTCGGATGTAAAGTGAATCTAAGTCAATGGAGCATGAAAAGTAGGTCAAAGTAACCAAATTTTGGGATCCTGCCAGACTCCCAAAGGCACATCCATACAACCAGTTGCAGGATTTTAAGTCACATAGTACCTGAGAACTAAACTTGGACATAAAAGTAAACCTGAGTCAATGAAGCATGAAATATAGGTAAAAAAGCGACCTAATTTTGGTAAGATGTTGCCAGATTCCCAAAGAAGCATCCACAACCAGTTGCAGGATGGTAAGTCACATAGTGCCTGAGAACTAAACTCGGGCGCAAAAGTGAACTTGTGTCAGAGAAGCATTAAATGTAGGCCAAAGTGACCTAAGTTTGATGAGATGCTGCCAAACTCCAAAAGACGCATACACACAACCAGTTGCAAGATGGTAAAGTCACATAGCACCTGAGAACTAAACTTGGACATAAAAGTGAACCTGAGTCAATGAAGCATGAAATATAGGTCAAAGTGACCTAATTTTGGTAAGATGCTGCCAGACTCAAAAAGATGCATCCAAACAAACAGTTGCATGATGGTAGGTCACATAAAACCTGAGAACTAAACTTGGACATAAAAGTGAACTTGAGTCAGTGAAGCATGAAATATAGGTCAAAGTGACCTAATTTGGGTGGGATGCTGACAGACTCCCAAAGATACATCTCCACACCAAGTTACATGATTGCAGGTCATGTAGTATCAGATTTTAAGTCGGACCGCAAACTGATTCAAAGCCATTCAACCATGAAATCTGGGGTCATGTGACCTCAATTTTGTGATGCACCCCAAACTGATTCAAAGCCATTCAACCATGAAATCTGGGTTCATGTGACCCCAATTTTGTGATGCATGCGTGTCGCACCTTGGTGCATCTGCACACTAAGAATTATTGCTGTAGGTCTTTTAGTTTCTGAGAAATCACTGCGGCCGCGGATGCCGACGGGCAAACGGACATGGAAGGCGAGGGTACTCCAATAGTCCTCCTCTACTTCGTAGAGGCGAACTAAAAATCATACAAGAATGCACCCAGTCTAGAATGACAGTACCTATTCAAAAATAAGGTTACATAACAAAATCTTAAGCATAAACTGTGGACACAGGAATATGTCTCGCCTGTGGGGGATGCATTGACCGAGTATGCACATTGATCGAAAGATAACAAAATTTATAAAACATGCTTCCGATTAAACTGAACTAATCTAAAAATGGAAATATGCATAAAAAATGTAAAGTCAGCAGACCATGACTCAGGGGTCAGGAGTTCATAATCTCCATAAAATTGAGATGTGATGTTATTCATACAACTGCATACCAAATATCATTCACCTACCATAAGTTGGTAGGGAGAAACTGACCTAATCACAAAAGTTAAAACTTTAATATGGAAATTTTCAAAGTCAGTGAACCGTAACTGAGGGATAAGGGATTCATAATCTCCATTGAAATGAGATGAGACATTACTAATACAACTGCATACCCAATATCATTCACCTATCATAAGCAGTTCCTGAGAAACTGACCTAATCATAAACTTTAACATGAAATTTTCAAAGTCACTGGTCCATGACTGAGGGGTCAGGGGTTCATAATCTTCATTTAAATGTCAGATGAGACATCACTATTACAACTGCATACCGAATATCATTCACCTATCATAAGAAATTACCGAGAAACTGAACTAATCACAAATTTTAACATGACATTTTCAAAGTCACTGGACCATGACTAAGGGATCAGGGGTTCATTATCCCTTTGGAAATGAGATGAGACATTACTTATACAACTGCATACCCAATATCATTCACCTACCACAAGCAGTTCTTGAGAAACTGACCAAATCACAAACTTTAACAAGAAATTTTCAAAGTCACTGGACCATCACTGAGGGATCAGGGGTTCGTGAGCTCCATGGAAATGAGATATTACTTATACAAATGCATACCCAGTACCATTCACCTATCATAAGCAGTTCTTGAGAAACTGACCTAATCACAAACATTAGCATGAAATTTTCAGTCACTGGACCATAACTGAGGGATCAGGGGTTCATTATCTGCGTGGAAATGAGATGAGACATTACTTATACAACTGCATACCCAATATCATTCACCTACCATTAGCGGTTACTGAGAAACTGATCTAATCACAAACTTTAACCTGAATTTTTCAAAGTCAATGAACCATGACTGAGGGGTCAAAGGTTAATTATCTCCATGGAAACAAAATGTATGCATGCTTGTGCAACTGCACACAAAATATGACTAACCTCTCATAAAGAGTTCATGTCTAAACTTAGCTAATCACAAACTTTAACAATTGTTGACGCCGCCGACGCCGGAAACAGCATACCTATGTCTCGTCTTCCGCGACTTTCGTCGCAGGCGAGACAAAAATGAAGATATTTCTACTTAATGCAATGCTTTGTAATCCACTCCCATTCAAGGACCAGAAAATATTAATGACATTGTCGACTTGCACGTATACACTTTTTTCCGTTTCCACCTATTTTACCAGTGTTTGGTAAGAAGTAGATCTTGTAGTTTGAGATAAGTAGATTTTTAATGAATGTCTTATGAATTCTATGTTAAACTAAGTCTGTCTAAGGTGGCAATCTTGTTTGGGACTGGGGTCATGATATTGCTGAAAGGGACCAATCTAGTGACCATTCAAGAAAATTTGGTTACCACTGAGCAAGTAGTTCCAGAAGAGAACATATTGTATGGAATTTCCCATAGGGTTAATGTTAAACTAAGTTCGGCTGTGGTGGCCATCTTGGTTTTGGGTAATCTATGATAGCACTGAGAGAACTTTGTTTTAGAAAAAGTAATCGATAAAAAAAATGTAATAGTTATTGCACAACTTCATTTCCTGTAAAAAACATTTGTGCAAGTTTTGTTAAATTACATCAAGGAATAAAGGAGGAGTAACACATAAAGATGCGTACCCATATTTTTCTACTGATTAAAACTTTTACAACAAAATGTTTTATTATGAGTGTAAGTAGGAGGTGCATAGTTAGACTGTGTGAAAGTTTCGGTTAATTTTGTTCAGGGCTTAAGTAGGAGGTAATGTGCGAAATAAGCAGACGAAGTCATTACATACACTTCTGTAAGGGACCCACATTAAGGACAGTTAGGTATGTTTCTATTGTAGTAATGTATACATATGAAAGAATTTTTCATAGGGTCCAATGTTAAACTAAGTTCGACCGAGAATGCGATCTTAGTTGGTTAAAGGGGATACAATTCTCCGTGATCTAGTGACTATTTGAGCAATGTTTGCTTTCAACAATGAATGTAGTTCCAGACAAGAAGACATTTTGATGAATTTTCCATAAGGTTCAATGTTAAACTTATAGTTTTGCTGTGGATGAGGTACTTTGTAGGTAGACAGAATCGTAAGATAAAATTTTAAAAGAGGTTCATTTTAGGTAAATTTCATTAAAGTTTAATCAAAACTGGCCACATGGTTTCATTGAAGACCATTTTCAAAAATTACATCCCCTTTTACTATTTTAGTAATGGTCACCTTTCTGGATGTCCAATGAAAAATGTGAATTTGGTTTTGAAAGGGGACTATCCAAAAACAATGCAATCAAAGTTTGGTTCAGCTTGGCACAGAGATTTCTGAATTTGAAGAGAAGGTTAAAGTGTATATTAGGAGAGGATGAAATAGCTTTGCTGACCTGACAAGAACTCACTCACCATAGTTGCTTTTCTTTTTTAGATGTTGTTAGAGATTATTTGTTGAAAGGAACAAATCAAACAAAGAAACAGGCTGTTTTAATATATATTTATTTTACATTTGATGAACATTTTAAATAAAAATGCATAACAAACACATTACTATTTGATTGAAAAAAAACAGTACAAACAACAAATGGCTTCTCAAATTATACAGAATTATCTGAAGTTTTTACATTTCATCATGTTCATAGTATTTTCTATATTTTCAATAAAATGACTACTATTAATTAATACAAAAATGAACATACCTGTGTTTTCTATACCATTGTAGATTCATTACAAATGCTATTAAATAAGATGACATTTCATGAAACAAAAGTTACTCATGACTGTTAACTTTTTTTTTTAAAATATTGTTTCCTAAATAATAAAGAGACATTCAAATTAAAAACCTTTCGAAAAAACTAGAAGTCGTTGAAAATCTGAGAACTTCAAATCTGTCAAGGAATCTTCATTCCTGCTTGTCCTTAATACCAGACCTTTTTCTGGTTTAAAATTACTGTAGAAATGAACTAATTGGAATTTGAAAATCCAACCTTCATTGTTTCATAGGCAATATACTTTGCTTTTATGTTATGATTCCTATCTATTAGAATGGATGGTGCAATTTTCCAGCATTTCTTCTTTAAAAACAGATTAACCAATCTTGATGAATGTTATCACATTTGCAGCATTATATATTAATATGTCACCTTTTTCAATCATTTCAGCTGCTATTTTTTGTATAAAATCTTCGTGTCTTTCTCTCACCTTAAAGCTACTGTCACCAAGGCTTACTTCAGAAAACAGCTTTTTGTATTTTATTATATTTTAAGCTGTTTAAAAATTATCCATAATTTGTGGAAATGTCAGTCTTGTCAAGTCTTTGATAAATCAAATTATTTCTTAAAGTTTTTTGGAATTGTCTTCAAAAGAAAGAAAAAGTTGTCTTGTCATAGAGATTTTTCTACTGTGAAGGGAGATAACTCTATTTGGCGTTTTTTTAGGGACCAAAATTTTACTACAGAAATTTCCCCATTCAAACTACCCTTTGACCTGCAGGAAAAAAACATATATGAAAAAAACTATTTTACACCAAAATGGACGACTTGCCAAGACATTTTCAGTGAAAAATTTTTCATTAAAATCCTTTTCTAAATTCTTCAAAATTTGAAAAAGGTGTTTTTAGAAGTAAGTTGTGCTGACAGTAGAAGGTGGGGTCTTTATGTGATCAAAATCTAAACAGAATTTGTCTGCTGTTTTAGATAGAGTAGCTGTTTATATATTGCTGTAAATCCTTTTTGGGGTTCTGGTGGATCTTCAGACATGCTTCTTTGATTTGAAGAATAAAGATACCTTCTAACAAGGTTTACTTTCTCATAATCTGAGAACTTGAGAACCGTAGAGGAATTTTTGTTCCTGCTGACCCTAATACCAGACCTTTTTCAGGTGTTAAATTACAGTAAATATGTACCAATCTGAATTTGCCAATCCTGCGTTTTTACATGCGCAACTATTTGTGCATTAATATTATGATTTACATCTATTAAGTATATAGGGCAATTTTCTAACATTTCTTCTTTAAACACAGCTTTATCAATCTCGATGAATGCTATCACATTTGCAGCATTATCAATAGATATCTCTCTTTTTTCAATCATCTTTGTGGCTATTTTTTCAACAAATTCTTCATGTCTTTCTCTAACTTTAAAGTTTGGAGGTGGGGACTTCAGATGATCAATGTCTAAACAGAATTTGCCGACACTTCTTGATTTAATTGATTCAAATAATGTTTTCTGTTCAAAATCATTAATGGCCACATCTGTTCCCTCAGATTCATTTAAACTATTGTCATTTGTGTTTGTAGCCTCATTTTCGACAACATGTTGATTTTCTTCCACATTATTCTCACTGACACATGCAGACTTTGCATCTTCTTCTCTAGAAAATAAAATATCTATGCATGTTACAGTAAGTTTGTCAAATCATAACTAATAATTTTAGTAATTTTGTAAAATAACTGAGCAAATCAGTTATTTTGTAAAATTACTAATATGTTTAGGAATTTTACAAAATTACTAGAATCTTAATCACAAATTTGACAAATTTACTGAAATGTTTATATTCTTATTGTTGATTAATTGTTAAACGAAAAGACTAGGGACTTTCTATTTTGTTTTTAAATGTCCCATTAAGTTTTCACTGATGAATTATTACTTTAACATAATTTTTTCCTAATTCAATGATTTCAATATGTGAAATATGTGTCAGAAAGGCCGTTTTGAGGAAAACATAAAAAATTTTTTCATCCAATTTTGATGGAATTTTTTCATAAAATTAATCTCAATGTGACAGTTCTAGTATGACAACATATTTTTCAATCACCGTTATCGAGATAAAAGAGACCAAGAACGGAGTTTTGAGGAACACATAAAATTTTTATTTTTAATCCAATTTTTGATTGATTTTTTTTCATTTAATTGCTCGAAGTAAGAGATTTTAGATTTGTTCACTTATTTTTATTTGTATCTCTTACCATTTTTAAGATAAAAGAGGCCAAAGGGACCAAAACCCCCATTTTGAGAGGTACATAAAATTTTCATTTTACTTCAGATTTTGATGAGATTTTTTCATTGGAATCCTCTCAATAATAGCGTTCAGAATTGCCCAGCTGATTTTTTCTTTTGCTTACCATTTTGGACTTAAATAGTTTAGAAGGAGCTTGAATATTTTATAAAACTCAAATCTATTATTGTGTCAATCATATTACAGTGTCAAACAAATATATGTGTCAAAAAGCTATTACTCTGTCAGACAAATATTTGTGTCAATAAAGTGCAGGAAAAAGTTTTATTTATTAAGTTCTGTTGTGAAGCACCTCAGTTTCTTTTCCTTCAGCTATGTTGATAGCAGTTTAATGTTTTCTTTCTTTTCAAAAGATTTATATTTCCCATAAACAGTATCTTTAGTTCTTGTGTATAGTATTGCTCTGAACTCAAACCCATCTGACGTCAGTGTACTTGGGTCTTTTTCCAAATGAATTGAGAAGTATGTTTCACAAACAATATCTTTTCAGAGTTTTATCAAAAATATTCACTACAATAACTATAACTTTGGGTCATGTATTTGATTAAGTGCATGCAACCATGACTTCTATTGATCAATTGGCCTACAACCTTCAGTCTATAGCACAATTAATCAATTCAGTAAATTTGTCAAAAATTGAATGAAATTTCAAGTAATTTTGTAAAATTCCTGAATTAATTCAGTAATTTTGTACAATTACTGGTCTATCTTTACCAGTTTAGTCATTTTACAAAATTACTAATTTTCCAGTTATTTCGTAAAATTACTGATTTGACAAAGTAACTGTAACATATATACATATATATATATCCAGAACTCAATAATACGCCAGGATTATAAACCAAAAGCTCACAATAGACTGTAGCTGCTCATCTGGCTTACAATTCACACATCAATTCAAAGTTGAGATTAACATTCAATCAACATTTGGTTCCAAAATAGCAAGTTATTCAAGAGTGCAGTCTTTGATAATTTCATTTTTTGTCTGTAGCTTATGTTTACTCTGTTTTCACCTTGGCCTCAATGTGGGGAGGGATTAGATTCAGCAAACCTAGTTTAACACAACCCCCACCCCCTTGTCAGGAGTAGAGGTCATTGATTGGTCTTTGTATTTTTTCACTGTTTTTTTGTTATCCTTGTTAAATATTGCATTTAGGTAGAATTTACCTGATTTTACATACCAGTATACATGTTTTTTTGTTAGAGGCATTTTAAAGGTTGTCATAAGCAGAGGGATTCTACCCTTGTTGAAGGCCTTGTGAAGACCTCTAGATTCTTGACTTAGTTCTGTTTAGAGAATGGGGTACAGACTCTTTTTTCATATTTTCTTTTTTGTTTTATCTTCTCTTTTGTTTACTAGTATATCAAATCAAAACATATAAACTCTACACTGTTGTCAAAAATCAAAAATTAATTGGTTAAATAAAGTAATCTTAGAAAAGAATTTGCCAATAGGACGAAGATGCCCCGCAAAAGATTGAATTCGGAAAGCAGGAAGTAGTCTTGCAATCTACAAATTCACACACAATACACATGATACAACTCATGATGGTAAAGCCCTATGCAAAATTACAAATCATTCCCATCAGTTGTTGCCGAGTTTCATCTGACGAAAAATTTTCAGGCACACAAACTAAGTTTAAGTCCGGTAAGGATGGATGGACGAAGGTAAAACTTATATGACCCCTAAGCCTATTAGCAGTAGCTGGGGCATAATAATATGATTAATGGACACATGACCAAGTAATTTGTAAAAATTTCATTTGACACACATTGTACTTACTTTAAAACATCTTCAATTACTTTCCAGAAATCCAACAGGCTTTTTTTATCACAAATATACCAGTCAAGCACTTCTGTAGGTATCAATTTTTTACAAGAAAGTGTAAAGTCGATGTTATCCACTGAAACCTATATAAAATAATGATCTTAAATGTATTACCTATGAAATCTTCAAAACCAAACTCACTTTTGAAATATTGAAATGAAATATTTCTAACCTGGTCCCCTTTTTTTACTTATCATTTTATTTGAATAAAACATTTTAATATTTCATTTGGCAGAAAATGGTGTATTAAGAAGATGCAGGTATGCTGTTAAATTTTATGGTATCCTCCTAGCCTTCACAGTGTTCACTTCAAATACATTATACATATTGTATGTGTATTCAATTCTACAGCGTGTGGCTACATTGTATTTATATGTATAGACCATCATATCAGATCACCCTTTATATTTCTTTTAAAACTATATGACTTCGAAGTTATTTTTTAGGCCACACCAAATTAATTTGTTGTTCGTCGAACTTGCTTGCACGTATTTTTTGAAAACTGAAATAAAAATATTTAAAAATATTTCCGCATCCCATACCTGTTTTGTCCAACCCCAGCTCCGATTTTTTTCTTGTCATGTTCATCAATGCGCCTTAAAATGAAGGTCACGAATAATTTATCAACCATATCAACTGCGTTTAAAACAAACACTGACGAACCGAAATTTCGTAAATAAAAACGAGGGAAATGAAAATGCCTATTCAATTATGATATATGTAGGGATTCATTTTTTTTTATGGTAAGGACTGAAACTCAGACACTTATCAATGAATTATGCAACTTATATTCCATCTGAAAATTTTTCTCCAGTTGAAGCTTCAATGTCATAAGTCAAGAAAGATGTGGTCTACTTTATACATTTGTACATGTACAAAAATGTAACTTATATAAGACATTTTCCCATTTTCCCATTAAACATGGGATTTATATCAAGAATATATGACATGGTAGCGTCTGTGTGCACAATATCTGAAATCTTGATCTAAAACAAAACCAGTTCATTGTGAAAACATGTACATGTACATCCCCTTTTACAGTCAGGGGATCTACTTATTTAAGTAGGTTAAAACTTACTTGTTTAAGTAGGTGAATTTCAAGCTGTTTTTAAATCTGACTTTAACAAGTAAGAAAAAATCTGACTACAAGAAGAAAGTTTCAACTTTCTTACTAATTTAAGTCAGAATAGCTAAAATGAAGAAAAATCTTATTTACTAAAAAATTTTGTCATCTGGTTCATGGAAATATAATCTATCTGATGTATTTATAAATAAGCATTAAATAAAACTTTATGTCATGCTTCCTCTATACTTCATTTGTCTTAAAATTGAGATAATTATCCCCATGGGGCTAATTTTGGAAAGCTTTGCACAAACATTTATAGGTCTTGCTTTTCTAATTAAAAGATAATTAATTGAAATTTGCAGGAAAATTATAATAGCCCATTGCAAAAACCGATGAAAGGTAGAAATAGTTATTCAAAGATGTCACAGTTTTATATAAACATTTTGTGAATTCTTACTTGTACAAGTAGATTTGTCAAGGGAGATAACAGAAAATCTTACTTATTTGAGTAACATCTGAAAGTTACTTAAACAAGTAGATCCCCTGACTGTTTTAAAAAATATGTACTTGTACAAATTGTAGCATATATAAGCTACAGACATGACAGGTTGTATAATATTATTCTTGATACTGAGTAACAACAATGACTCTAAAGTGATGAATTCCTCAGGAGATTTTTGTCTTTGATATTGTTTTTCAAAAATAAGAAAAGGGCTTTAAAAAACCCCAGAAACTCTCAACCTACAAAGTACATGTGATACAGTTATGCCTTTTCAAAACATCTGATAACATCAATTATCCTGATTCATGGTGATTTCTCGCAATTTGATTGGATGACGTTGATTTAATAAATTCCTGTATTATGTCAATGCGAATTATGTCCCTTGACGTTATAATTAAACGGGCTTTTCAAATGTCACAGTCAAAACAAGGAGACAAATCAGGATAAATTTGTTACACAGTGTCTTATTGACCTAATACGGGATGTATACATTTTGTACACCTACCAGCATTTCAAACAAGATATTCTAGTATTTACCTAAAACTAATGTTTTAGGGATTTTCTTCTTTGATAAGTGCATTCTCACCTTCACATAATCCTCTTTGTCATCAATAATGCTCTCCACTACACTACTTTTAACTTCTTCAACTCCTTGTTTTCCATTCTGTTTTTCTGTTGAGTAGAACAATGCTAAATTAACAAATGTACAACTCAACCTACATGTATACTTCTGTACTTTGAATAAATCAAATTTCAAACTGGAGTGCAAGGTCAATGTCACTGGATATTGAGGGCACCTGATAGGTGGCTAATAAGAAATAGTGTTGATTACTCAACAATGAAAAGATAATTAATGGTCATATAAAGTTTACATGTACAAAAATGTAATTTTAACAGAGGGTTATTTTCAATACAGATTAATCAGGATATTGTCTGCATAATCTTTGAAATGTGCAATTTAAATGTGAAAATAGGACAAAATATACATGAAGGCACACCAATCTGATTAATTTTTAAATGTTCTGAAAGCTTGCTTTACATTTCTTTTACAACCAAAGGTGCAGCCACCACCTGCAAAAATTATCTCCTCCCCAGCTTGACTCTAAAAGAAGTTTGCAGAACAGTAAGGTCAGGTAGGTGAAAGAGTAACCTGGTACTTATCTCAAAATAAACTGAGTCAATGAAGCATGAAGAGTAGGTCAAAGTGACCTAATTTTAGTCGGATGCTGCCAGGCTCACAAAGATGCATCCACACATTCAACAAGTTGCAGGATGGTAGGTCACATAGTACCTGAGAACTGAATTTGGACGTAAAAGTGAACCTGAGTAAATGAAGAATGAAAAGTAGATCAAAGTGACCTAATTTTAGTTGGATGCTGCCAGACTCCAAAAGATACATCTCCACACCAAGTTACATGGTTGTAGGTTATGTAATATGAGAAATCAAGTTGGACCCAAAACTGATTTGAAGTCATTCAACCATGAAATATAGGTCTCTGACCTAATTTTTTCGGGAGAATGTGTGTCGTATCCCGATGCATCTGCATGCCAACAATCATTGTTGTAGACCTTTCAGTTTCTGAGATATGACTCTGGACGTGCACACGGTCGCGGATGCGGACATGGACGCTGAGGGTACTCCAGTAGCAGAGAGACTTATAGGAAAAATTTTTGACGAGTCCTGGACTCATCACTTTTGAAATTGGTGAGTCCCAGCTGGCCTTAATGAGTCCCAGACTCAGCGATACGAGTCCACATAAAAATCGACAAGTTGCACACTGCTCCAGTTCATTAATGTTTAAAGGCTGCATGTATTGTACTTATGAATGCTTTCTACTTTTAAGATCATATACTATATTATAGTATATTATCATTTCACTTAATTTGGGTTTTCTTTCATTTTGACAGCCAAACTTGCATATTCAACAACGTGGTTACCTTTTTTTAATTCCAACACTGAAAAGCTTTAAGATCAACCTGGAAAAATCTTATTCAAAACCAAATACTCTTTCATTTACATGTCCTGAACAAAAGCTTAAAACAATACTTGATCATCGATCTAAATCTATTTGACTACTGACAGTGAAGCGACAACGACGATTTCCGGTTGATGTTTCGATCTGGAATTTGAAGATTTCAAAGTAACTTGATAAAATCTTGCTAACAACAAGTATCCTTCAGTGATTCTGGCACATATTCATTTCAGTTTTAAAGCAGTTTTCATTTTTTATTGCAAAATTCAAAGGATTACCTGTGAAAATGAACCGGTAAATTAACGACCGCCATTTTGATTGTTTTGGGACTTTGTAAACTGCAGATCGGATTCGGATCGGAATGCATTATTGTACATATTTCGTCATCATACAGACGCGTCTGTGGACGCGCCTCTCGATACAATGGCGCGTCTGGAACAACGATCGCGCGTACTGTACGCGTCTAGGCGCGTTGTGAGTATCTCTGCAATAGTCCCCCTCTACTTTGTAGAGGCGAACTAAAAATGGACCAGAGTCAATGAAGCATGAAATGTGGATCAAAGTGACCTAATTTTGGTTTGATGCTGCCTGACTCCCAAAGATGCATCCATACACCAGGTTACATGATTTGTGGGTCATGTAAACTAGAGGCTCCCAGGAGCTTGTGATCGCTCACTTGGTCAAAGTTGGTTGGTTAAAATTGGCTTAGTAGTTTCAGTTGATTTGACGAAAATAATAACTTTCATTGGGGTCAATGAACAAAAAATTTGTGAATTTCGCATAGGGTATAATGTTAACAATGTTCGGCTAAGACAACCATTTTGGTTGGCGAGTGAGGTCATCGGATATAATTCTGAAAGGGGCCAACCTAGTGACCATTCCATCAAAGTTTGGTTCCAATTGAGCAAGTAGTTCCAGACAAGAAGATTTTTTAATGAATTTCCCATAGGGTCCAATGTTAA
>JAOXYH010087899.1:0-10737 GCA_028566455.1 Botula fusca
GACTTATTTTATATTATCTCATAATTATGAAATAATTATTTTTTTCTTGTGGCAGCAATACGCTTCCGTAGTTTACAATCTACCGTTACGCTACTGAAGCCGTTAAGAGCATTAATGGTATTAAGTCGTCATCATCGTTAGGGCCGCACATTATTTCTCAAAATGTCTCGCCTTCCTGGGACGCATTTTGCCTTGTTTGTTTAATGAATGCCTGCCTTTTTTAACGTTAATTTAGTCTAAGGGAGACAATAAATGCGTAAAAACAGTTTAAAGAATTCTTTTCACACAAACAACAATACAAGTATTGGAAAAGTTCACTGTTTGTGGAGAAAACCTTGTTAGTTATTTAAAAAATACAAAGTACAGAGACGACTGTATCCCCTTTTCAATGTCCTTCGGAATAATACCATGCTATACCATGCATTTTCGTTATTTTTGCGCCATTTACAAGGCAAAATGTACAATTATCAACATTTCAAGCTGTAATAAAATAAATCTATGTTATTTTTCAATTACCTACAATTGTTAAAAAAAAAAAAAAAAAAAAATTTCTAATGCTGTATAGCGGGTACTTTTCGCTCTATTCGCGACTATTACAAAGTCGTGAAAAATAATACACGCTAAAAGTGATTGCAGTGGGAGGATACTATATAACACCTATAAAATCGTAAATCATTTGACCCCAATATTGATAATGAAACGCGAAAATTTGGACCCGCGAAAAAATACCCTCTATACGGTAAATAACATCCAATATTTGATTTATGTAATACTCCTTTTTCGATAGACATATGAACTAATTGGTCCGTCCTTCAATTTCTTTGAAGTAAGGCCTACTTGTACCTTAACCCGCCAACTCAAAATAGAACGGAGGCCTGGGTGGCCGAGTGGTTAAGGTCGTTGGTTTACCTATATAATCACTGTAGCCTATCACCTCTGGGTTGTGAGTTCGCGCCCCGCTTTGTAAACAACAAAAAGGGTGCATTCGACTTGCAACCGTACGTGATAAGGTTTGTCAGTTACCTGCTCAAGTTTGGCGGTTTTCTCCTTGCACTCCGGCTTCCTTCGCCACTAAAACTGACGGCCCCGATATAGCTGAAATACTGCTGAAAGTGGCGTTGAAAGGCCATTCAATCAATCAATCAATCAATATATCATCATCATCTCTGAAAATGCACATTAATTACTTAACCTCCGATAAATAGCCAAAACGTACAGAGACAAGCGGTCAAATCTACTAGATTAATAAATATTTCCATTCATAACAAAAAAGTAGCCAATTACCGCTAACATGTAACCAAATACCGCCAATATGTAACCAATTACCGCTAATATGTAACCAATTACCGCTAATATGTAACCAATTACCGCTAACAGGTAACCAATTACCGCTTTTATGTAGTGATTTGCCGTTGTGGTAATTGGATACATAATTGCGGTAAAATGCTACTCAGTAGCCTTTTACCGCTCATAGGTAGCCAATCACCGCTGCGGTAATTTTATACATTAAAGCGGTAAGTTGCTACTTTAGAGAGGTAAATGGCTACTTTACAGCGGTAAAATGCTACTCAGTAGCCATTTACCACTCAACGGTAGCCAATCACCTTGGCGGTAATTTTATACATTAAAGCGGTAAGTTGCTACTTTGGAGAGGTAAATGGCTACTGAGTAGCATTTTACCGCTATAAAGTAGCCATTTACCTCTCTAAAGTAGCAATTCACCGCTTTAATGTAAGAAATTACCGCCAAGGTGATTGGCTACCTTTGAGTGGTAAATGGCTACTGAGTAGCATTTTACCGCTGTAAAGTAGCCATTTACCGCTGTAAAGTAGCCATTTACCTCCTTAAAGTAGCAACTTACCGCAGCTTTACAGGTGTGATTCGCGTCATTGTCATTAATATTACAAAACATATCTTCTTTTTTCAGATGTCAGATGAAGATTCAGACATAGTTCCACCTTCACCGCCTAAGAAAAACAGACTGAATGTTGTAATGTTTAGCGCACGTAGAAAGAGAACATTTTCCAGTAGTAGCAGCAGCGACAGTGAACCTCCCACAAAGCCTGAAAAGAAGAAGCAAAAAGCTAACAAGGACAAATCGAGAAAACGACAAACTATAAAATGCACAGTATGTGGAGACCCTCAGGTCAACATATGGCGCCATATGAAGCAACAGCATGGACAAACATATTCTAAAAAAATAACTTATGACACAGAAAAATTTGAAAAGGTAAAGTCAGAGAAGGGGTACATAACCTATATATGCCCCGCTACCAAAAAGAAGGCTCCTCGTGTAAAATGTGGGAAAGTGGTCCAGCGCCTTAAGGAACATTTAGTTAGAGCACACAACATACAGAATGGATCAGCCAGACTAATAAGTTTGATGACAAAAGCTCAGCCGCTCTTAAAGCCTAAAGATGAAAAAGAAGAGCCAAAAGTTAAAAAAGAACAGGAAGAAGAAATTGTGATATCATCGGACAGTTTAACAGACGAAGAAGATGTGCCCTACATAGTAAAGACAATAAAAGAGGAAGATATTCTACAGGACCAATTTGCTGAAACCCATATACCATCTACTCGTACTCGCGCTGATGACGATGTGGACCAATTTGCTCCAACCCAAAGAGCTGATACTGTTGAAGATGTCGAAAGTGATAATTCTTGTGATCTGTTTAGTGACAACGAACCAAAAAAAGCTGTTGATGGTGAAACAAGTGTCGCTTCTGATCTTTTTATTAACAATGAAATCATCCAGAAATTTATCAAACACTTACAAGAATCAGGGGAGACAAAAAAAGAAGCAATCCAGATTGGAGCAGAGGCCTTTCATGTCTGGAAAAAAATGGACAAGCAAAAGTCGATAGGAAGTCTCTTTAACCTACAGTTATTTGACAAATACATACAACAGCTGTCAGTAGATAAAATAGGGCCAAAATCACCAACGATAAAATTTTTAAATTCGCTAGTGCAGTTACTACAGTTTGTCATCAAGAGGAACGTAATATTTCATTTCGACGTGATAATGGCGAAACAAATGATAGACAAAATAGGCCATACGATCAAATATTTTAAGACAAAGGCCGTTGTTCAAAGTGGCGAGAAAGATAAGGAGGACACTGACTTGGAAGATAACTTTGAATCAACTGAACAGAGTAACGATGATGAAGGACACAGTGACTTTGAACCAAATATTGAGCATGAAGAATCAGAACTAATTGAAATCCATGACGAAGGAAACATTAGTCACAGTGACTTTGAGCGTACTGATAGCCCGAAAATGAGCGATAACAGTGCAGATGATTATTGCAAAGAAGAATTTGGAGAGCAGGAGAGTTATAAGAAGACTGATGACTCAGATGATGACAGTTCCGATAAAAGTGAGGAAACAGAAGACTTGGAAGAAATTGATAGTTCGAAAACAAGTGGAAGTACAGAATTAAGCAAATTTAACAAAACACAGGTATACAAACATCCCTTAGCACTAAAATTTCATAACTGGCTGAAGGGACTGCCTTATATGCTGACCGGTAAAGGCGCGTCGCAACATGTGACACAAGCATTCAATATATGGCATGTGATGACAGAAAAATACAAATTGGTAGAAGTTCTTGAGAAAACAGCACTAAATGGGTGGTTTGCACAAGCTCTTGATGATATGCAACCCGGAACAATTGCTTCCTATCTAGGATCATTTGTAAAACTCATACAGTTTTTGCAAGATACCATGTTTCTTAGACTAGAAGAGGAACAACGAGCAAGGAGACTTTTGGACCATGTTAGTATTCTGAAAAAGGCGTTACGGAAGAGAAAAAAGCTGAGACAGACACATGTAGATGCTGAGGAAATGCGTGAGTAAAATACTTATATTCAAAACATACACATAAACCTGCATGAAAATGTAAAGTGACATCTGGGGTACATTTCAAGTAAAGGTCAAATGTATGAGAACAATATCAAATTTCCAAAAACAAAACATCAAAAAGTTTTAACCGGTTAACATGAATACAGTCATCGAATTGTGTATGTGTTTCCATGTGTTGATATGTTATAATTTATGGAAAGGCATATTTGTGTACACAATCATGCATGTGTGTATGCATGCATATTTGTGTTCAGATATATATGTATGTGTATAGATGCATATATATATTTGTCCAGACATATATGCGTGTGTATGTGTGTGTACATCCATATATGTGTGTGTGCATACATGTGTATATACATACGTTATACACATGTATGTAATCATTTATGCACATATATGGATGTATACACACATACATGCATGCATGTGTGTATTCATGTACGCAAGTGTGTAGGCTTTGATGCAGGTGTGCATGCATGCATATATATGTGCATGTGTATATACATGTATGCATAAGTGATAATATGCATATATGTGTGTACACATCCATGCATGTATGTATACATGCATATTTGTTCAGACATATATGCGTGTATATGTGTATAAATAAATATATGTGTGCATACATGTGTATATACAAGTGCATATGTACATGCATGTATACATACGTTATAGACATGTATATACACATGTATGCACACATATATTGATGTTGACAAACATACATGCATCTATATGTGCCGACATGCATGCGTGTGTGTATTCATATACGCAAGTGTGTCTGCTTTTATGCATGTGTGCATGCATGCATACATATGTGCATGTGTATATACATGTATGTATAGGTGTGCCTATGCATATATGTGGGTACACATCCATGCATGTATGCATCCATGCAAGAATGCGTGCATACATGCATGCATGTGTGCATACATGATGCATGTGTGTATACATGCATATATGTATACATACGTGTATATACATGCGTATTACGTGTATGTATACATACATGCCTATGTGTATACATTGTTGCATGTGTGTATATATTCATGCATCTGTGTATACATGCATATTTGTTCAAAAATGTATATGTGTGTCTGTGTGTATAGATACATGCGTGTGTGTAAACTCTTTTTTGGTTTTGGTCTTTTTCAGAAACCATGATCATGCCAGAAGATATTAGCAAATTTTTAGGATCCGATGTTGTAAAAAAGATCAAGGAAGTGGCAAAGAGTCCTAAAATGCCAGTGGTAGCCCAGGAATATTGCAATGTAAGAGACTTCTTATTACTAAGAATCATACAGACAAATGCGCAACGGCCGGCTGCGGTGAGGGCCATCACCGAGAGAGATATTACAAGGGCGACCATATCAAATGATGGATATGCCACTGTGGCAGTAAGTTGTTTAGCATATGCACACGTATACATACATGTATATACACATGCATAAATGCATGCATACATGTATACACACTTCACTTTAAATTTCCATGCAGGTTTATGTGTATGTTTTGAATATAGATATTTTACTCACGCATTTCCTCAGCATCTACATGTGTCTGTCTCAGCTTCTTTCTCTTTTGTAACGCCTTTTTCAAAATTCCAACATGGTCCAAAAGTTTCCTTGCCTGTTGTTCCTCTTCTACTTTAAGCATCATAGTATCTTGCAAAAACTGTATGAGTTTTACATATGATCCTAGTAAAAAGCAATCGTTCCTGGTTGGATATCATCAGGAGCTTGTGCAAACCACCCATTCAGTGCTGTTTTCTCAAGAACTTCTACCAATTTGTATTTTTCTGTCATCACAAGCCATATATTGAATGCTTGTGAAACATGTTGTGACGCGCCTTTACCGGTCAGCATATAAGGCAACCCCTGCAGCCAATTATGAAGCATATAATCAGGGGTAGCTCCGGAATGGTAAGCATGTCTATGTAACCTGTGTCCGAGTTAGGTCGCATGTATTCCCGTAGCTTGTGACCAGGCACGTAAAAACTGCGTTCTATGCGTCACAATCCTGATTCACCTGATTTTGTTGAGAATATGCACATAAAATTTCCACAGAATGCTAAACAGTCAACAATCACTCGTTCGTAACATCAATATATTAGTATTCCTTTGAATTTATAGTTACAATAAATGACGCATTAATATTTATGTCCTTACCTCTATAAGGTACTCAATCACTGCTAGCATGTAACCAATTACCACTATAATGTAGACAATTACCGCTTTTATGTAGTAATTTACCGCAGCGGTAATTTTATACATTAAAGCGGTAAGTTGCTACTTTAGATAGGTAAATGGCTACCTAGTAGCATTTTACCGCTGTAAAGTAGCCATATACCTCCCCAAAGTAGCAATTCACCGCTTTAATGTATAAAATTACCGCCGCGGTGATTGGCTACGTTTGAGTGGTAAATGGCTACTGAGTAGCATTTTACCGTTGTAAAGTAGCAATTTACCTCTTTAAAGTAGCAACTTACCGCAGCGGTAATTTTATACATTAAAGCGGTAAGTTGCTACTTTAGAGAGGTAAATGGCTACTTTACAGCGGCAAAATGCTACTTTAGAGAGGTAAATGGCTACTTTACAGCGGCAAAATGCTACTCAGTAAACATTTACCACTGAAAGGTAGCCAATCACCGCTGGTCGCTATGATAATTTGACCTCATGTCTTTTTGTGTTTCAGATTGCACAACATAAAACTGCAGCTTCCAGAGGACCAGCAATGATTGTTCTAAGCCCAGAAATTCTCGAAATGATGAAAAACTTTATCAGCATGCAGAGAAGAATTCCAGATTATACCCTGGACCTTAACAGGAGCATTTTTACATGCTGGCCTAAATCGGACAGTGAAATAGTACCTATGAACAGCAGTCAAGTTAATATGGCCATTAACCGTCTTTGGGCCATGGGACCGGTAAAGAAACGGATATCTGCGACGCGATTGAGAAAATCAACAACAACGCACGTACGACAAAAAAATCCTGAAATCAGAGAGACGCTAGCTGCTCATATGTCCCATGACCCAAAGACGGCCGACAAGTACTATCAATTAATCAACCGGAAGGAATCGGCAGTCCCTACCTGTAGAATCATAGCAGGTGTCATGGAAGGAAATGGAACGAAAGAGGTACCGGCCATTGAGAGCATTGATGAAACCACTGGGGATGAAATGGAAAGGGAAGATTCAGCCGTGCCATCTTGCAATGTAAAAGAGGTACAAGAAAGTATTCACTGGCCGAAAGATAATGAAGAAGACACACATGGAAATGAAAATGAAAGAGCAGGTGTTCTGGAAGAAAATGGAAGGAATGAGGTACCGGCAGTTGAGAGCGTTGGCGAAACCACTGATGAAAGGGTTAGTGTTAGGGACAAGTACTATCAATTAATCAACCGGAAGGAATCGGCCGTTCCTACCTGTAGGATCATAGCAGGTGTCATGGAAGGAAATGGAGCGTTGAGCGTTGATGAAATCACTGGGGATGAAATGGAAAGGGAAAATTCAACCGTGCCATCGTGCAGTGTAGAAAAGGTACAAAGTAGTATTGAAAGGCCGGAGAATAATGAAGAAGACTCACGTGGAAATGAAAAGGAAATAGAAATAGAAGAATTGGTCAACGTTCCGTCACCAGTGTATGATGATGACAATAGAACAGAAACCCAAGAAACAGAGTACAATATGCTTTTGAACGTTCCTTCACCATTAAATGAGAACAATACAATTCTTTCAAGTGACGATGATCCAGATACCCAAAAGACCGAGTTCAGCATACTATCCCATGGTCGTAGGTCTTTTACACAGGCCGAATCTGCATCGCTGATCAAGATTTGCGAAGAAAATCTGAAGAACGGGTATTTAAACAAATCAGCGATAAGAAGTCGACTCTTATCGACCGAAGAAGGACAGCAGTTATTCGATTGCCTTAAAAATCGTTTCGATGGAAAGGACATATGGAAAAAGATTGTGGATAGGGTCCACGCAGAGCGTAAACGACGCGAAAGGAAAAGCCGATAAAAATTCTACAAAACTTTCGAATTTTATATTATCAGTCAGTCAGGGAGACTTATCATAATTTTTCTATGTCAGGAAGACAAAATCTGAACTGTTTTCATGCTATATGTATGTCAAAGAGACTTATTATATATTTTGTTTAATCCGGAAGACAAAACATAAAATGTTTTCATACTAACTGTATGTCAGAGAGACTCATTACATTTCTTTTAAATGAGGAAGGCAAAACATGAACTGTTTTCGTAATAACTGTACGCCAGAGAGATTTGTTATATTTTTTTTTAAACCAGGAAGACAAAACCTGAACTTTTTTTTAACTTTTATTGGAGTAAAAGTTAACATTTACTCGCATTTATTTACTTAGCACTTGTTGTGAATGTATAAATACATAATAGAAAAGCAATGGAACAACGCTTTTATTGATGTTTTTCATCTTGAAATTAGCATTAGGCCTTCCACGAAGATAGAATTTCAATTGCATCTGTATCATACATGTATCTTTTCACATATACATGTATATATACACATATACAATATATATTCTGCACACGTGAACCTTTTAATGCCTACAGATATACATATACATGCTTGCATACAAATATACATGTTTGTGAACATTTATACATACCTATCTATATAAGTTTACATATGCATACACATCAAAAAATAAGTTTACACATAAGTATATGTATACTATACATGTGTTTAAATAGGTGTGCAAATTATGAACATATGTATAAATATACCTCTGCGTGTACACATATACATGTGTGTACATACATACATACATACATACATACATACATACATACATGCCTTAGTGTATGTGTACACAAACATATGTGCAAATAGGTGTGTAAATGATCGTGCATATTTATAAACTTACTTTTCCGTGTACATACATACATACATACATACATACATACGTGTATGCATCCATGTATGTATGCATGCATTCATGCTTGCGTATATACATGTATGCATATATGTAAATATACATATACTTGTGTATACATGCATGAATGTGTGCATTCATGTACATATATATATGCATTTTACATGTGTGTATACATGCACATTTTTGTTTTGACATATGCATATATATATACACATGTATGCACACATTCATGCATGTATACACATGTATATGAATATTTACACGTATGCATACATGTATATACGCAAGCATAAATGCATGCATACATACAAGGATGCATACATGTATGTATGTATGTATGTATGTATGTATGTACACGCAAAAGTAAGTTTATAAATGTGCACGATCATTTACACATGTATGTGTGTATACATCCATATGTGTGCATACATGTGTGTATACATGGATGCATCCATGTGTATATATTTTAATATGTGTGTATACATGCATTCATGTCTGTATTCATGTATGCATGCATTTGTGCATGTGTGCATACATTCATGCATGTGTGCATGCATTCATGCATGTAAAAATATAAGTATACATGTGGGTATACATGTATGCATATGTGTAAATATGCATATATGTGTACATCCATGCATGTGTATATACATGCATGCGTAGATATGCATATATGTGTACACATCCTTGCATGTTTATATACATATACATGCATGCATATGTGTATACATACATGTAAGTGTGTGTACATGCATATATGTGTGCATACGTGTATATACATGCAAATTAAATCTGTGTATACATGCAAATTTGTGCTCAGACATATAATCTAAACCAAATTTTGCACAGTTAGTTAGGAATTATATAGTCTCAGGGTGGTTTCTTGTATTTAATAAGCATTGGAAAAACTGTAGAAAAAAAATGACACATGGATGCAGAATTTGGTTAGAAACAGAAGGCCAGAAAAACAATAAATGACCACTTTACCTGGACAATCGCCGTGATTTCTAGATATGCGGATAAATCAAAAGATATTGAAAATATCCAAATTTCTGTATATTCTGGTAGAGTTAGACACAAAAGAAACCTCTTGAAGCAAACCAGATGAAAATTGCAGTACGGTTGTAAAAGGAGATGGAAGTTGAAATTTTTGGTCGAAATCGGATATCTCGAAGCTGGTGCATAAAGGATAAAAATCGAAAGGTGTTTTTTATTGTTACTGATCCATATAACAAAAACCGCAAAACGAAAAGAGGCAAAAACGAAGGATAAAGTTTTTACCAAATTTGTGCTAAAAATTTCCACCTTGGATATCTCGAAATAATTAAGATAGAATCACTTTTCCAAAAATGGAATTTGGAGGGGACAACTTGAACTTGACACCACCCATAAATAATCAAATTCTGATCAACAATGAAAAAGTTATTAACACTTCAGAAAGTCTATTTATGACGTTTTCTACCATTTTTGACCTCAATTTCAAACAACAAGGAGACAAAAAAAGCATGAACCTTTTATGGGTCTTAAAGACCTGGCAAGGAACTGCATAACTGATGAAATTCAACTCGATATCTCAAAAGGGAAAGCCATAAAGTTCTGAACAATTATGGAGTCAGAAAAAAAGTGTAAAATAAGATGGGTGCCAAATGATTACTTTTCATCAGAAACGTGCAAAAATCATGCAAAAATTTTATCCCCAAAATGAGTAGCCAATTACCGTTTTGTAGCCATTCACCGCCAAAAAGTAGCCAAATACCGCCAAAATGTTGCCAAATACCGCCAAAATGTAGCCAATACCGCCGAAATGTATCAAATCATTAGCACTCAGTAGCAAAGTGCTAATGACCCGTTAGCACTCCGGGGAAAAGTAACTGAGTCCTAACCCTAACCCTAACCCTAACCCTAACCCTAACCCTAACCCTAACCCTAACCCTAACCCTAACCCTAACCCTAA
>JAOXYH010088229.1:0-10734 GCA_028566455.1 Botula fusca
TGCCTTTGTCATGGACTTTGTCCTTGGATTTCCGGGGTTTGATTACCCCTGGAACCGCAGTTTTTCCCTGACTGACATTTCAGTGGATGTTGAAAAAAATTAGTGAATGTAACTGTGTAAGCTTTGGTGGTTTTTGATATAATTTCCGCTGATTCTTTGTTTTTAGCACATATTTTTTCAACCCAGGTCATTTATTTTTTGTCTAGCTGTTGCATTACGAATACAGAAACATTCGAAGGCATCTCCATGAACTATGACTTGCAACAGCCATCAACACTTCATTATGTCAACCTATTAATAGTATGTTGTAATTTCTTTTTCTTTACAATTGCCTGCAGATTGACATTTCATTCATATACGCTTTTCATCTTCTTAACACTTTCATATTTTTTCGTATTTGTTAGCTGCATATATATACACAAAATTCATTTGGTACAAATGACTTCTCAAATAGAACTGGGTTCAATACTATGTACACTTGCACAAATATGTTCAGGTCCTTATGTAAGCTTTCTCAGTTTTAAGCGAAGAGGTTCGGTCAGGGATCTAGGCCACAGCAGTTCTGTGATTAATGGCACAAAATAAACAATCATATTTCAATTAAATCCAGACTTTTAATAGTCCTTCTTGGTAAAAAAGAGGAGGGGTCGTACGACCCAAGCCCCTTGGCTACGGGTGTGATATGATGTTCCTATGCTTAAACTAGAGCGACTTCAGTGGAATTTGTGCGCTACAATAATTCTACTTCCTAGCTGAGTGATGATGTGTTTTCGTCGAATGTTGCAGAATGTGACATATTCTTTGATTTGATTACACTATATCTAACAAGAAATCACCAGATGGGTTACGATGTCAGAGCGGGAGATAAACTGCCTTACTCCTTTGCTTATTTTGATCTTTGTTTTTAGGATTTTCCGTTTGGTTTGTGGATCCATGATGGTATCTTTCAGTCTCTATCTTTCATAATAATGAAGATGTATGATATTGTGAAAACATCGCTGGAGCTATGTCCGACATTTTTATATATTTAATTGATATCTGCTGTTTCCGTGAATTCGATGAATGGCCTACTTCAGGATATTAGGACCAGGCCTGTAGGTTTTAATAAAACCTATTTCTACAATAAACCTGATTCATCTCTCTCCTACTAATTATGTTGCTGACATAAATTTTATTCAAACGGTTTTATGTCTACATTTCCAATTTGACCAAGATGTACAAACGAATGTCCACCAAGTCCACATGTCCCCGTGAAAATTGACGATTTATCTAGTATTTCAACTATAGCTAATGATGCTGCTTACGTCAGTTCTATTTAAATGTTCTTATGTCTGATTTTCCTTTACGAAGCCTCGTGACTATCTCGTAGACTTTCTATAACTATCCAATACATTGCCTCCAGGAAATCTAATTTCGATCTGTAATTACACGTTCTTCATCTTAACAAGCAATTGATCAGCCTTTATTAAGAAAATATGTATGCCATTGATTACGGTAAAGGAACATTTCCACTCCTTTTCGCAGATAATTGAAGTAATAAATAGAAATGTGTCAAGCCTTATAGCTTTCTCATTAACGACATCCAATATGTTGTGCGGGCTGTCAAAGGTTAATAACATAACAGGGTAAATGAACGTTGCATTCTAAGGGTTGCTTGAATCCTATGAAAAAAGGGGATGGCACAGTGGTCTTATCTCCGAATTTATCAAATTGTTTGGCCGCTTTTTAATTATTCCCATAATTGTTAGCCCTTTCTCCCCAATTTCCACAAAAATTGTGAATGTCCCAATTCCCAAAGTTTAATTTTGATTTTCAAAATAAGTTAGACTAGAGTGGTGCAGATTTAGGCAAGGGTACATGTAATTAATTCTTAAAAAATGAAAATATTTGCTGAAAAAGTATTCTTACCTACTGTCCTTTTTTGGGCATACTTATGTCGTTAAGAGGTCGTATTTATCAGTTACCCTTAGTGGTCCCTTGATGATTTACCTTCTGCCGTTGCAGACTTAGACTACATCATACCTGTAATACAATGCAAAGATACAAAGCCTTTTATTCACAAAATTGAAAGTCTGAATATACCTGAAGATATATTGCTGGTAACCTAAAGGTATGTTGCGGTAATATTTGATGCTTAAAATATGTACACAAATTTGGAAGTATGATAAATCTTAGAAGCTACAAACAGGCCACTGAATAGAATCAACATAAAACAATATCCAATTCCAGGTCTTGCAAAAGAAACCCTCCTCCATTTACTAAAACATTCAGACTAATTGATACATTCAATGACAAAATATATACACAAAAAAGGTGCACATATGGATGGAACTGCTTCTGCAGAACATAAGAATGTTCGAAACTTTTAAGAATATTTTAAACAACTTTGAACATAGGAGCAACATAGTTCTCTGCTCTGGATTCCTGCTATACAAGGAAGAGAGGAAATCCACAAACATTTCATATAGCAAACTTTAGCCTTAGACACCTTAAGTTTACGTATCTGAGATCTAATTCTAAGACACCATGGTTTACAAAGGTGACAGAATCACTCTGAGTGGAACTCTAGAATTCAGAGGCGATATAATACGCCACATAAGAAACAAAAATAACGAGAATGCTGTATCCAATCTAATTGAAGCATTCAAAAAGAGCATATAAAATATCAGAAATCAACAAAATATTCGATGAAACTGTAAATATAAACAAAATGAATTACCCAAAAAACCATAAACAAAAATCAAGGGAAAGACTTTAGTTAAGGATACAACATACAACAAAGCAAGTTAACAGTATATTGCTAAAACATTGGCACACTTTGAAACAAAACAAAAGATGCGCTATGATTTTCAAAACGGAGGCTATTATTACCTACAGTAGAAACAAAAATATACAAGAATTGCTAGAAATATTAAGGCTTCTAAAACACCATTTCAGAAAATAATGGAACGATAGTCGAAATGGGTAAAATGAAATTGGTGTATGGTCCAACAACCACCATTAGGCATCAAAAAGCGGAGGTCACTGATAAGACTCGCCGCTTTAATAAAACACATAAAAGTCGAAACACTAAGAATTCGGAATTATAACGTCATCCAGTATAACAAAAAGCAAATAATACTTGGCACACTTGATACGAAGAATATGTTGACATTAAATAAAATGTTTTTGCTATGCTAACTCGCGCCTATTTGTGGAACAGCAAGTGCAGTAAAATTCATTCAATACAGGAACAAAATTCCTGCACCAATCTAGCACTTACTACACCAGACGTTCCTTTAGCATCGCTTAATAAAAAGCATATATGACATTCAGATCCTTGCAACAGTTTTTGAAGGACTGTGATCCATCATTGCTTGTATAATATTGGGTGATTTCTTAAATACAAAAGAAATGTTGTATGGGGGAAAGAAGCGGTAATGTTATGCATATTTTCCTCCAGTAGACATCTAGAAGATAATTGTAAAAGAGTATAATAGAGTCAGAATGCTTGTCTGAATAGTATATCATGCTTTTAGCCTCTAATTTTAATATTTGATCACATTTATTTTCAACTTGAAGCCTTTCCAATTTCCGAATTCTTTAAATTTTTTTAGTAGTCCCCCCCTGATTTCCTAAACTTTTGGCCCTAATTGCACCAATTCCCAAACCAGTGACACCTCGGCATCCTATGTGTGTTTGTGCCAGTGTATATGGCTTGAACAGGCTTTCTTAATGTGTAATTGCTCTTTTTCATAAATTTAAGGAACGTTGTATAAATAAATCTGTGTTCCTTCTTTTCGGTATACGAGAAGCATCTGTGATTTGTCCGTTTTGTAAGAGTTGCCGCGCTTTTGAGCCGGTATGATTTCGGATACTCTCGGAATTTTTAGTCTATTGTTACAGAAAAAGGGTCAAGTAGTCCGAGTATCGTATTGGAATTTCCTAATTCATAAAAAAATATCAATCGTAGTAAAGTTTCATAAAGTTCCGTATCTCTCACTAAAATCACCAGTAATTGTTTGGCATAGACGCAGAGTATCCCCATCGTGAACTGTGGTGAGAAAGGAGTAATCCGTTGCCCTTCAGAAGTCTCTAATTAATTTCATGGTTTCTTTTCAAAGGCAAATCTGATATAGTCTTAGTTCAGACGAACTCTGAAGGGAGATAAATGTTGCGATATAAACAATCCGCAATCGGGAATATCGGGGCGAGAAAAAAAATAGAATTACATGTGTGTAATTCTTGCCAATATGTATCTCTTTCAAGTCGGCATGCTTTCCTGTTATCTCCAGGCACAGCACCCCTTCTCAAAACGCAATGCTCAGAGGCACTTCCGTAAAAAGCAAGGATGCCCATAATCCATGAACCTGGAGCACAGAAATCAAGACTTGTCATCACATGATGCAAAAACCCCGATAATCACCAAAGAATAAACCCCGCTATTAATGCCCGCCCGCGGTGAAGCCATTAAAGGTGGTCCTCGAAACTTATTACCAAAACAACAACCCTCATGCCAAGAACTGCCATGAATACATAACGAAAATTGTGCCACTGATAAAGAACACTTGTTTGCAGTAAATACTGCGATGATCCCGACAAGAACTACATCATAAACAATACTTACATATATATACATGTAGTTAATAGCCCTAACACTCGTATGTAAACTTAGCTATTTTTAGTTCGCCTCTAATAATAGACGCGATTAAAGTCTGTAAGCCTCTCTACAAAAGTAGCTCACCTTGACTTCAATTTCATGTAATTGAAGTTTACGTCCAGACGTTACGCACGATATTCGTACAACCTAATATTACATCAAAATTCGACTTCGCAGACTGAATTATTTTAAAACTGTACATAAAAATGTACTTTGCCTCTTCTAATGTGGCATTTCTAAAGCACTGTTCATGTGTTTAAATCTAGATTTAAATTATAAGCAAATGTAGTGTCCATATATAAAACTTAAAATGATCAAAGAATGCAGCCGCATAACCAATAATTTTTAGAAGCAAGATTTCGCGTATACAATCCGAACAAATAAATCATCTACATCAGTAGATAAACATTTGTAGTTTTATCTCCAAAATGCAATCACAATATGAGTGTATTATGTTAATTTACATTTTAATCGGGTATTTTTCATATGCTGTACTAGAATTGTGTAGAGGTTCATTAAAATCCATCCAGCAGATGAAGAATAAGTTACAGCACATAGCTTTTCACGTGAATTTGGTTCGAAAGCCGATGAGGACTCTTTATGACGTGTTTTCTCGTTCGGACAAATTTAGTTCGAAAGCCGCTGAGGACTGTTGATGACGTTTTATCTCGTTCGGACAAATTGACGACCTTTTTGTTGTGTTATATATAATTTTGAGTCGACAAAATAAGTAAAGAAGTTTCGGATGGGACATGTAACTTTGCAGAGGGATGCATTCTGGGGAATCTGTAAGCCTCTCTATGAAAGTGAGTCAAATTGACCTAACTTTCTCTCTTCAGTGGTTTTAGTAAATTTGATTTAAGTTAACGTCCAAGTTTTTTCGAACAGATTCTACTTGATGGACATATATTCATGTAACTTTGCAAAGGGATGCATCTCTGGGAGTGTGTCACCATCTCTACAAAGTAATTCAAATTAGCTTTTACTTCGTGCTTCAGTCGTCTTAAAAAACTTTTTTTTCAACAGGGTCTACTAGATGTATAGCCACGTAACTTTGTATGGGGATGCATCTTGGGAGTCTGTCATCCTCTCTCTCTACAAAAGTTGGTCACCTCGACCTAGATTTCGTTCTCCAGTGGTCTTCGCAAATCTTATTAAAGTTTACGTCCAACTTTTTTCAGCAGGTTCTACCTGATGTTTAGTCGTGTAACTTTGCTTTCGATTTAACTCGGAGAGTCTGCCGGCATCATGACAAAAATAGGTCAGCTGAACCTACTCTTCATGCTTCAGTGACAGTGGAAGACCACGTTATGCTGGAAGTTCTGAATGGCCGTTAAGAGGCGAATTTTGTTGTCAGTGATAATCTATATTTAAATAATCACACGTCCAAAGTAGGCCTATATTGAAAGGGCCAAATAAGAATAGGAACTGAAAGAACAATACATCAACGAAAAGGGAGCAGGAATAAAAAAAGAGATATCACACTGGAGGGCAAAGTTTGAATGCCACAGAAAACTTAGATACCACTTACACCCCACTTGGAATAAATCAGCCGAGGCAGCAACCTGAAGACCTTCTCTTTTTAGACCTCTGCCGATGGGATCTTTAAAGTGCATGGCATAGCCTTTTCCCAGTACATGAAACCTGAGGTTGACGCCAAATTTGAACGACACCCCTTTTAGAAGGGGTTGTATCCCGGAGATACTGAGGCCTATTTCTATACCCAGCGGTTTCCACTTAAACACTGTCTTATAACTTCCCTAGTAAAATCTTGACTGCCTGATATGTTCTTTTATGACCTGCACAAACACCTGTCATGTCAATACTTAATAACCGGATAATAACTTTTCCGGGAAAGCTGCAAAATACCCATCAGGTAAACACTTAATTGTGACGACCTGATATCTGAATTAATAATCATCGGGCCAATACTTACTGACTGTCAGTTTACTTCTTTAAGGACCTGCATAAATACCAATCATGCCAATACTTTATGACAGATAACATCTCTGACAGATATGCACAAACACCTATCAGGTCAATGTTTAACGATTGTGTGATACCTTCACTGAAGAACCTGCATAAACATCTATGAGGTCAATACTAAATGATTGCCTGAAGTCTGCACAAATACTTAATGACTGTTATATACTTTAGAGACCTGTGCAACAACTAATATGTCAATAATGAATGACTGCCGAATCATTTCCTGAGGACCTGCATAAACGCCTAACAGATCGATGTTGAATTACTGCCCGAAACTCTAATATGTCAGGGCGTTCTCTCTCTGGTTTTGCGCCGTCCAGAAAAGACATACTCTGGATTCATTTTATTTTCGTGGATATCAGTTTTGGTGGTTCAAGAAAAATATTACCTTTACGGGTTACTTAATTTCATGGTTTTGTTTTTTCTTAGTAACAAAGCTGTTTATTTACAATTAGCTGAATACTTAAATTCGAAGTTCACCAGTTCCCACAAAATCCCTGACAATTGGTATCCCACGAATAATGAAGAATCTACAGTGCTTGCGAAAATCACCAATAAATTACAAAATTAACAAGTAGAAAGGAAACAAACTTAAAGAAGGGAATCTAGTGACAAGGCAAACACGTGAAAACAAGGAATAAGAACTCAGAACTCAAAACATCACAAAAAAGCAGAATATCTTCAAAATATAGTGCATGAAACAAATATAAAAGAAAAAAATCACTTTTCATTTCTTTTCTTAATTTCGTCGTTACAGTATGAAGTGAAATACAGAAATTATAACCACACACAGTGTAGTACATTCGCCATTTGCATTCTTTTGAATTTACAAGGTAAAGGTTCATCAGATATCACTTTAGCAATATAGATTTCTTTGTTTCCAAGAAAATTTATGAAACATGACCTGAGTTTTAAACTTCATATGTTGCTATGCTACAGTTGTACGTTTTGTTCTTGTGACCGGAAAACACTGTATACGGTATTGTTTTCCTTACGTATTCTGCTTAGATCTCAAATGATTCAAGATGGCTTTTGACACGTGATTTATTCAAAGGACTTCATGTTGGTTTTCAACTCTTTTTCCAGATTCTTGCATACGAAAAAGTAATGTTTTCTTTTTACCGAAACTACGTCGATGTCATTATTCGAGTGCAACATTCATATTTGTTTGCTTCTTCTTGATAAAACACAACCTGATCAATGACCGTATCGAATTACCAAGTAACATTTCATTTAATTTTACGGCCCAGAGGTGACCCATTCCAGCAGCTCATCATCGCTGTTTCAAGCAGACATCTGTTCCTTCGATTGATCCCAAATGTGCTGCCCTACTAGCCGACATTCCTTTATTTGTATGAAGCATCAGTTTATACAGGGAATTCTTTACGGAAAGAGAGTTTAGCCTTACTTTGAGTAATTCTACGTTTGGAGACTTTCTGGATTGCATCTCTCCGAAGAATTTGAAATAAAGGACACCAAAGAGACTTCAAACTCTCGTTCATATCTTTACTTTCATCTTGAAATGGACAGTGGAGGAACTATACGACAAACGATATGGTTTCAAGTTTCCAATCGTAAATTGCCAATTTATTTGTCGAAACACCTGCATACAGGGTACATATGTCTCAATCTATACGATACTTCTTTCTATTCAGGTAGTAATTGCTGAGTCGAAGCTTCTCAAAGAGTTTATTTCGGAATAGCTGAAGTCTTCACTTCATACGTTTGACGAGTTAATTGATTGTTATCAAATATCAGCAACAGAATACCGAAGCAACAAGTTCAATGCAGAAATCCTGAACCCGTGAATCCATGTACAAAGCAAAAGCGCTGAAACAAACAACGAGAACTAGGACATGACAAAACGAAACGAAAATTAAAAAAAAAACAAAATAACGAAAGCACTAGCAATGTGAACTCCCAACAAAAATCGGGAGTAACATCAGGTGCTTCGGGAGGGTACCAAATATCTTGGCACCAAGGAGCAGTCACCAAGCTTTAGTGTTTTTATGTGTTGCCGTATTGCTGATTGTCGTTACGTCTTATCTGTTTGGATTTTTAGAATATGAAAGGGCATTTAAAGTGTACAAAGGCTCAGAAAAAGACAAGCAAAATGAAAGTTGTAGCAAAATCAAAGCAGCTAATAGAATATACAAGAAAGACAGCAGCCATATCTAAAAAATATTGCAAATTCATTAACTGAAAAATTAAACTGTGTACGGCATTAGTATACATTTAACTGCATGTGAAGCGCGCTTTTCTGGAATGACCTTCATCACATAAGCTTGTGGCCAAATTCTTGGAAGGTATGATTAAATCTCACAGGTCATATTTTACAAACCAGTACAAAATGCAAGCCAAAAAAGGAGAAGGTTCACAAAGGGTGGAAATCGGCCCTAAATTTCATTTTCAACGATGTTAAAACATGAACTCTGAAACTACACTTGGATAATTATATTTTCAAAATCAAAAGCATTTAGATCAAAGTTATTTTATTTCCACCTTATTATAATTATAAGCTTGTAAAAATGACCATATTCTCTATTTTTATCAGAAAATGGCATTTTTGCCTCATTTTGACATGAAATTCATTCTAAAAACATTGGCGCACCCTCCGATCCAAAAAGTTTGGATATAAAAAGCTGTAACAAGTTCATATAAATCTAATATCATCGACAAACATTGGATCATAGGTTGCCGCCCAAGTTATTTTTTCGAAAAACCATTGCAAAATAGGCCGAAAATCGTCAGAATTCTGAATTTTTCATATTTTACTTGTGTTTATGACGTCACTGTGACGTCATTACAGAGGAACAGCCAATAATTCATCTGAATTTAAGATCATCAGAGTCTAAAGAATATTTTCATTCAAATTTTTAGATTTAAAGAATTTTGAAAATTCATTAACATATAGGGCAGATTTTGACCCTTCGTGAACCTTCTCTTTTGTCAGCGTT
Organism: Botula fusca; assembly: GCA_028566455.1. Lineage (NCBI taxonomy): Eukaryota > Metazoa > Mollusca > Bivalvia > Mytilida > Modiolidae > Botula > Botula fusca. The sequence continues at coordinate 9,583 of JAOXYH010088229.1, forward strand.
AAATCTAACAACGTTGTGTTCATTTTCATATGTTCATAGCAGCAATCTAATTGAACAATTTTTATACATTTTAAGGGATTATCAGGAAACATGCAACACAATCACAAAAAATATATATATTCAGAATGGTTTTTTTTTTCGAAAAAATATGCTTTAGGTAACATAGAAAACATTTGTTATAATGGACAACAAAGAAAGATGAATTTCTTATCCAAAGTTTATTGAAAAGTTCAAATACTAGAATCAAATTATGTCTTCAAAAATTTCTCAAAGTCAGTTTGACATACAGTACAGTCGTACACTTTAAATGTGATTCTGTTTTTTTTCTTACAATGTCTACAATATTTCACAACTCTGCAATGTTCAGGAAACATTTGAACAAAATTTGTCATGTTTATGCACCTAGGATAGATATCCGACGTTCTGTAGATGGGTTGCAGTAAGTGTAGTGCCTACTACGAATACATTTGTACTCTCAGCACAACCACTACAATGACACAAATGACGCCTAGAACAACTGAAGTGATTATTAAGCACTTTGCATTTTGAGCTTGTCTCCTGGCACGTTGTATGTCGCCGTTTGCAACTGCTGAATTTGCCTAAAAATCAAAATTTTCCAGTTAAATTGCAATTAAAAAGAATTACATTTAACGAACATGATAATCAACAATAAATAGCACACAACACAGAACTAAAAACATAACCCACGAAAAACCGGTAGTGACCTCATCTCCGGAAGGCAAAACAGTTCCTAATCCACGTGTGGGACCCGTCGTGTTACTTACGACAGTAATTCGGTTAGCAGTTACGAATGAGAAAGGACGGAGATTGCACTATCACACAGGAAACAGATCGTTAATCATCTATGAGATAGACATTCCATAACGATCAACCAATTCCTGACGGCGACTTTGAAACTTACGAAATGAAGTCTTCAACCCTTTCCGAAAGAAACCCCTGACTGAGAAGCTTACTAGTCAACAGTAACCCTCTGTCTAAAAAAATCTGGATAGGAAACGGACGCTCAGAAATATCGTATTTTTTAATTAAAAAATATATATTCCGTTTGTAGGTGCTACTGGAATTTTGCTGAAATGAAAAGGAAGTCTACAATCGGAAAGTTAAAGCCATCTCTTTTGTCGTAAAGTTTTG
>JAOXYH010088557.1:0-10728 GCA_028566455.1 Botula fusca
GGAAAATCTGGAGACCCTACAGCCTTGCCAAATAGCCTAAGAATTAGCAAAAAAGCTACAGATTTGAGATTTAGCAGATTCCTGACTTTAATTTTTACTACTGATTTTTAAAAAAATTTTAAATCAAATTTTGAGATGAAAAATCGTCAAAAAATGCGTTTTTTGCCCCTTTGAGGCCCCATGCTGTCTCCATGGTAACAGTGAACCGGCCCACGCAACCATTTTTCTGAAGACACTTGGCCATTATATACTTCCACCGAGTTTGAACTCTTTTGGACAAGTTTTAGAAAATCTGGAACAGTTTGAATTTTTGGCTGGATTCACTTTGGTCAAAAAGTGACGTCCAGGCAAAATCTCCGGGAGGAAAGGGTTAATGTAATGGCTACTCTGTGGCGTAGTGGTTAGCATCGCGGCATGTAAACTAAGAAATGGCTGGTTCGAATCTCGCATTTTTTTTAATAATCCCGTGTGTAAATTATGCAGTTTAAAATGTAGTACGTTTAGATTTATATACTACACAATTCAGGACTTATGTAATGGCTACTCTGTGGCGTAGTGGTTAACATCGCGGCATGTATACCAAGAGTTTGCTAGTTCGAATCTCGCATTTTTTCCCAACACGTGAATGCAGATGCGGTTTCTGAACCAATCAATGGAAAAATATATGTTCGTGAATTTGATTTATGAAAATCTCGTCTTCTACGTAGTAACGATTTAGTCCGGCTTTACACAGGAAAAGAACTCGTACATTTAAAAATACAAATGTATATTTTGTGTTACATATTTTTAGGCAACTATCCCTAAGATGATATTTCTGCCATACAGTCGGTGCTTGGGCCCAGTGTGCGAAAAATAAAATTTATAACATGATAACGGTAAGTGGAAGGTAGGCTAAATGTCTTACCAAAAAGACTATCATCTGTGCATTCAATAAGGATATTATAAAGACAATCAAAATACATTGAACTTAGTCTTATAGGTTTCTAGTGGCAAAACTGCATGTCGAACAAGTGACAATCACGATCTCGTGTGAAATTAAGATAAATATGTTTAGTGATATTCGCCGCCGTATTATTTTATTAAAAATTATTATTACTGTTTAACCTAGGATACTAGAATATTGCCGCAGATCGTTGTTGTTGTACGCGTTTAAATTTCACTGTATTACTTTTTTTATTTAATATACTATATATTTCGCTATTTGTAGTTGAGTTTCCGTGGCACACTTAGCCCTCCGTAATTAAAAGACGATACGTTAGAGTAGAGCATTATTTGTTTTCGGACTTATGAAATGCAAACAACTGCAGAAATTGTATGCAATGAAACAACGTCAAGTCCATCAATAAAATATGAACTTTTTTATTTCAGGCAACAAGTCATAAGTATGTAATGGTGTTTCTGGTCTAATAAAAGATGTTATTTTCCGAAGAAAAAAATTAAAAGTAAGTTAAGTGAATAAAAGAATACAGTCAGCAGCATTTAATGTTTAATACTGAACCCTATACCAACCGCGTATGCGTTACGGTTCTTTTTTTTTCGGTGTGAAATTATTTCCGATCTCATAATTTAATGCACTTCTGAAAGTTATCAGTACATGGAATTCTTAATAAACTTAAAATTTCTCTTGCATCATATAATCAAACATGCTTACTACAATAGACAATCTTTTGGTTCCCTGAAAACATATTTACTGTACTCGATATGAAGCGTTTTTGTTGCAAAAACGTAGTCTGAATTCCCACTTCGGTATGAAGATACTACAAATGTTATTCGCATTTTTTAAAATTTTCATTTGCAGTTATGATTTATGCTTGTGTGAGAATGAAATCTACATATATACAAATTCATGCAGTTTATTGAAAACCAGATACTGAAAATCAGTAAAGAAAAATGTAAGTACATTTTCCCTTAAAGCTCGCCGTGAATTTTTTTTACAGATCTTGCTCTCCTGTTGTAGGATTGGCTTCTTATGTTCCTGAACGATAATAAGATGTTGTTGCATGTAGATCAAAATGAAATAAGCGAAGAGAACTAGAAATGGTCTGGATTAAAATAAATATATATACTTGTAGTCTTTTGTGTTTGCCTTGATGTCTTATCTTTCTGAATAAAACTATAAGGCCTTACTCGATTAGGCTGGTTTCCACAATATAGGTAAACTATTACCGAAAATCCAGCAAAATACAATGATTTTACTTGTGTCAACATATATAGAGATTGGTGCCGTCAAATAATGTTGAGGTTCTTTACTTATAGATTGGATACATTTCCGGTAGATGTTAACGATGTAGCAATTGCGTGATTATAAGTTTGGTCTTTGACCATACTTAGTGGGATGGTTGTATCTAGAACAGAACTTTTTTTATCCCACCGCATAATATTTCCATCTGTCTCAAGCCAGGAAATATAGTCGCAGGCATGTGATTGTCACATTGTATTCTTTAGTCATTAAATCATATTTGATGATTAGCTGTGGTATTGTGGCCACTGATTTATCCAATTGTTTTTTTTTTTCGGGAACTGTTGCATGGTTGGAGGCTTCCCCACTGTTGAAATCGTTTGGCGACCTCTACATATTTAAAAAGAAAGAATATGGAATACATGCAGGAAAGACACTAATTCACATCTTTCAAAAGTATAAAATAATGTCTGTTCTTGGTCAGTTCAGTTCGGAGATGCGATGTTGTCGCCTTGATGTTTACTCCATAATCCGTTCTTTTTCATGATTGAAATTGTATTTCTGTACAAGAATGATTTTATTAAGACTAAAACATTTAAAATCCTTTTATATATTTACAGTCTAACCTGTTTAAAAAGTCCAATTAAGAGAGAACACAAAGTGGTCTCATAAGATAAGTGACCTTTTAATACAGGTTAGGTAAATTTTAAGCTGGCAGCTGGCCTGGCCAAACGCCAGGGCGAGATTTTGCCATCACTTGGCGTCCGTCGTCCGTTCATCGTCGTCGTCAGTCGTTAGCTTTTCATTCAAAGTTCTTCTCTGAAACCACTGTGCTAATTTAAACCAATCTTGACCAGAATGGTACTTCGGTGGTCCCCTTTCAGAATTGTATCGGCATTTTGATCCCCTAAGGGAGGGGCCACAGGGCCCAAAAGGGGATAATTAGTTATTGTTCTTCAGAACCAGTGATGCCAGTGCAATGATATTTGGTGTAGGACACTGATAAATCATGAGGATTCAAAATTGTGTCCATGAAGGTTATAGGTTATATATGGTCCAAGAACCATGGGTCTTATGTTAGCATAGGATTCAACTGAGGAAAATCGCCTATCAACAGTTTTCTAGCAAACTATTGGGCCAATTTAAAGCAAACTTTGTTGGATTGTTCCTTGGATGATATACTTTCAAAATTATAACTGATAAAGGGAAAGGGTCACGATGGGACCCAAAAGGGGAAAGTTAATTCAATATTTGAAAATCTTCTTCAGAACCAGTAATGCCAGTGCAATGATACACTGTATTTGGTGTAGAACACTGATAAATCATGAACATTCAAAATTGTATCCATGAAAGTTATAATGGTCCATGGAGTCTGAGGACCACGGGTCCAAAGTTTACGTAGGATTCAATGGAAAATTATCTATGAACTGTTTTCTCAGAAACTATTGGGCCAATTTCAACCAAATCTTTCTGGATTGTTACTTAGACAGTTCCCTTTCAACATCATATCTGACAGTTTGACCCTCCAAGATGAGGGACCACGAAGATGTCAAAAATAGAAAAGTCAATTAAATATTTAAGAATCCTTTTCTGCAGAACAAGTGATGCCAGTGCAATGACATTTGATGTAAAACACTGATAAATGATGGGGTTTCAAAATTGTATCCATGAAAGTTTTAGGGTCCATGGGGTCTGATGACCATAGATCCAGTGTTTACATAGGATTCAATACCTTGAAAACAATAATGGATAGAGAAAAATTTTAAAAGCGACGGCATCAGTCGCGTGACATATATTACATCACAGATTACGTGAAGTCTCTGGTTATGGGGACCGACATATTGAATGATCGTTTTGCGCAGGTTCGACGGTCACTTTTAGTCACGTGATCTAGGACATCATCTCTGGTGATGTCTGAAAGCTCAACATTACAGGTCAGCTAGTTCTATATTACTGCGCTGCCAGCTAGTAGTAAAATTAAATAGAACAGTTTACATCCGGCAAAATAAGATAATCGAAGTGACCAGGTATATTTCTTTTTCAGGGATAGTGAGTTACGTTCTCATCCATGCATCTTATGCAAGAAAAGAACAAAACCAAAGGATCGCCGATATTTGAATGGTGACAATAATAAAAACTTTCGAAAATTTTTGTTCAAAAATTTCATGATTAATGTAAAAGAAAATGATGTTTCCTGTGGAAAATGTCGGCTGATCTATTATAAAAGTAAGCCATGCACACCAAAGGCCCAATTGAATGACAATAATCAAGTTGGTGATGTTTCTTATGAACCCCCAGTTAAGAAGACAAAGGAAACTCTGGCTTCTCCAAAACAGATACAGTTACCTTTATCCTCAGTAAAAGGATCCTGCCATTCACAGTGCTGCATTTGTAAACGCAGGGGACACAAGTTTGTAGTTGTGCCACCAATTATTCGACACAATACACTTATAAACCATAATATCATTGTCCCAGCGGGCTCCAGATGCTGTCCTGGACACATAGATGAAGAACATTTTACAGAGGAGTCCATCAAAAATATTTCAGAATTAAATGCTAATACCCTTTTCAACAGAACGGAAATCTACAAAATCATACAAAGTATTAGAGATATTGCTGTAAAAAACAAAGCTAAAAGGATTGATTTTGACAATGTAAATGCCATGACAGATTCTGAATATCTTTCATTAACTGGTCTAAATAAGAAAGCATTTGAAGATATTTGTAGTCACGTGAAAAATGTAAGGGAAACAAAGGTACGATCCATCAGAACATGCATTGGAATTCTGTTAACAAAACTCAGATCTGGTATGTCTAATAAGCTGCTGTCTACTGTCTTCAATTTAAGTGTTGCATCTGTGAAACGTTCCATTGTTACTGCCAGGAAATCACTATCAGTAAATTTTACACCTCTGTACCTTGGCTTCAACTCAATTTCAAGAGACGAAGTTATTCAACAACATACCAGGCAACTCGCTAAGACACTTTTTGGTGGCCCGCATGATCCAGCAATTTTGGTTTTAGATGGAACCTATATTTATATCCAAAAGAGTACGCAATTTCGGTTCCAGCGCAGGTGTTACAACTTACATAAAAATCGCCCACTTGTCAAATGTATGATGGTAGTTACAACAACTGGCCACATTGTGAGCGTTTTAGGGCCATACTATAGTGACAACAAGAATAATGACGCCAATATTGTTATGCATGGCTTAAAGACCAATGTTGAGGATATTTCAAACTGGTTGCAAGAAGATGATGTCATGGTAGTTGACAGAGGCTTTAGAGACTCTCTTGATTTCTTGCATGATATGGGCATAAAGACGGAAATGCCCAGTTTCCTGAATAGGGGATGCAGACAACACACTGTGGAGGAGAGTAATGCATCAAGACTGGTAACAAAGGTCAGATGGGTCGTTGAGTCGGTTAACGGGAGACTGAAGTGTTGGAAATATCTTGCAAACATAATTCCGAATTCACAAATTCCCTTCATACAGGATTATGTCTCACTTATTTGTGCTATTTCCAATAAGTACCACAAACTTCTTAGTGTCTCAAATGAAGATGACGAGCTTCTTGGCTGCAAAATGTTACATCTCTCGCACAAAAATAATGACCTGAAGGACAGAGTTGAAAGAGAATCTCTCGACAAGAAACCATCCATGTGGTTAAGGGTTAACGATGCAAATGAACAATTCCAAGATTTCCCACAGCTCCAGGAAAACGATCTAAGGGAACTTACACTGGGGATATATCAGATGAAACTAGCAAAATCATACACGAAGGAACATTTAAGCGATGATGGTGGATATGACATAATGGTTAATAAACAGGATCATCATTTACTGATGGGGAAAATCCAGAGCCGTCACATCAGTAGTAAATCATACAAACTCTGGATAGAGTATGATGATATCATGGTGAAGGGTTGGTACTGTCAATGCCGGTCTGGAGCACGCATAGTAGGCACCTGTGCACACGTAGCATCAATTTTGTGGTTTCTGGGTTATGCTCGTCACAAGAATGTTGACTTCAGTAGTTCAGTAGACTGGAGTATGTACCTTACTGACGCCAGTGATTTACCGGAGCCTCAGTTAATTGATCATGACAGTGATGATGAAAATGACCCTGAAGAATGAGCTCATTACTTGAATTGTGAAAATGAACGTTAAACAATTGACAGAAAATTGTTTGTTTTGAAATAGTGGGCTTAAAACATTTACCTTCAAGATTTTAAGTACAAAAAGTTTTTTTTTTCAATTTCAAGTCAGTATAATGATTCTCATCATCTACTGTGAGCTTTTCCTACAATTGAGCGTCCATTGTCGTCTGTTTGTCCGTCGTCCTCAATCCTTAGCTTTTTGTATTTAATCTTCTTCTCTGAAACCACTTGACCAGGAATGGTCCTCGAGTTGTTCCTTTTAATTGTGTCCGTCCAACCCGCTCGCCAACCAAGATGGCCCCATTGCTAAAAATATATAATTAGGCAAATAAATCAATTAAAAGTCTTTTCCGAAGCAGCCTGGCTAATTTGAACCAAAGTTTGTAAAGGTATGGTCCTTAGGTGTCCCCTTAAAGAATAATATCCAGTGACCCTGACATCCATGCAATTGTCACTCGTTCTGAAACTTATATTTAGAATTCATTTGAAGACTACATATTGCTATTGGATCGGAGCAATTGACAGTATTCCATAATATCACCTAGAAATGTCTTTCTCATGCAAGAAAAATACGACCGGCACACCGTTAAAACATGTAATACAGATGATGGTTCTAAACAATGTAGATGTTACAAAAATGTTTTCTATAGAAACTGTCGGTTTAAAGCTACTACATTTGAATCCATATAATCTTGTTCAAGAATGCATTCTTCTTTTTCAAAACGTTGCTTTATTAACATTTTCAGATAACCTGGCCAAAGGCCAGGGTGAGCTTTTGCCATCACTTTGCGTCCATCGTCCGTCGTAAACTTTTTGAAAAATCTTATCCTCTGAAACCATTGGGCCAATGTAAACCAAATTTGGCCTGAAGCATCTTTAGGGTGTCTGCTTCCTCTTGGTTATCCTGCCCCTCAACCAACATGGCCGCTGTTTCTATAAATAGAACAAAGTGGTAAAATGACCATTTTTCCCATATATCTCCAAACTATATCAGATGCAGAAAAACTTTGAAGGACAAAAATGATTAACAAGTCAAGCTCTACAAAAGTCTCCATTACACAGAAATTGTCAGATGACTCCTTTCATGAGTTATCTGACTTTTAACGTAAAAGACGCTTTTTGCTGTTTTGGCCAATATCTTGAAAACTATAACATATAGAGAGAAATATAAAAAGCAAAAATGATCAGCTAGTCTTAAATGTAACAATTTGCCAGTGAATATTTGCAAGATGAGCATATATAAGCAAGGTGAGTGATACAGGCTCAGGTGAGCCTCTTGTTATATTTTGTCAGGTGAATAAATTTTACAATTTAAATATGGATTTATCGTGCAAGTTTGACACCACGACCAGACATAAGTGTGTTTTAACAAGTGAGAGTTACTATTTTAAAATAAAAGTCCAACCAAATTCTACATATGTATATAGATTCGTCAAACATTTATTCTTGTTATAATAATTTGTTCACATATTGCATTGTGACGCTTTAGTTTTTGCTGTTACATTGTATGTCTCATCACGGTTTGCTAAAAAAAGTATTATTCACCTAACAAGTTGTATTGTAAGAAGCAATTTTAATGTTAAATGCAAGATGACATGTACATTGAATTTTGAGAAATGACTTCAGTGATAAAGTGCTTTAATTGTCATCAGTACACGTATGTCATTTGTTTACTTCAAATGCAAAATGTTCTGGTTTTCGTTCGACTGAATATATAACTTAATCCGGTATTATATTAAGCTGAAATGAGATTTTTATGTCGTTAATAAAACAGTTAAGCATTCAAAGTCTTGTGTGGAGAATATTCTATATCCAATGGTACAATAGTAGCATAATAAAAACGCTCGATACAGTTTTGCTACTGTTTAAACATCCGTTTGAACCGCACTTTGTGCTCAAGTCAGCGCAAACATTCCTTAAATAGCTTTGCGCATGCGCAAACGTCAGCACGGGTCAGTTCTTCGATTTACTACAGTAAGGTCTGTTCTCTTATATTTGATACGAATTAAAAAAGAAAACTATTTATTAAAAGTTTAGAATGATTTTTATTGTTGCTACATGTCAAGTTTGTTTAACACGCGTGTGAATTTTAAGATAGAAAAAACTCAAATATATCTCTATGACAACCACTTATTCAGAGACCTGCAGGAAGATAAGGAATGGATAAATTGACTAATTTTTGTTGAAAAAATAAATTACATATATTGATGATCTTTTTCTGCAAAAATCATTTAATTTGAAGAATGGGCCAATTTTGGCCCTTATAGTACCTACCCCTTTGGGTGAAATTTTAGTGATTATTTTAAGTTGGCCTTAGACCCAAATTCTTTAATTTTCTAACAAATTTTTGTCATTGCATGTGTCAAATGTATAAATAAAGTTAAAAACTTAGACAGAGTGTAATATGAAGACATTAATTCTTTCCGGTGGCTTTCACACAATGGTTTGTGTAACGCTGTGACAGACCTGCCTCTGTAGAGATCCTAGCCATCATGGTAGAAAGCTTATTCTTCCCAAGTGGTTGGGCATCATACCAACAGGTCACTTTTGGATATCGAAGAGGCTGTTGAAAGAAAGTATCACTGACGGGACTTAGTCTTTTGAGGTAGAGTTCAAGGCTTGCAACGGGGCAATTTGGGTCATCAGGTAAAGCATACATTCTGGTCCCGTGATCGATTTCCTGGGGGTTCATTACACTGCAAGTTCTTGTACAGTCCTTACAAATCATCTTGTAATATGTGTGTCCATAATTGTCTTTGAATTTTGGAAAAGACTGTTTGGTTAAAGTCTGTAAATTATCATGGCCGGTGTGACCAAAGTTAATCATGAAATCCCAGAACACTTTGTTCTGAAGTGTCTCTGGGTGCTCGTTAGAAAAAACTCCACTTTTATATAAGAGTTCAATGTCTTGTTCCGATACTGCTTTCTTGTGCATTGGGATATCTTTTCCTTCTCTTTTCAGTATCTTCACAATTCCCGTTAAAACATGATTTGAGGTCGTAAATGCTCGATCGGTGAGGATATTGAAATCACGATTATACGGTGGACTGGTGATATGTCTTGATATTGCTGCTCTAATTCCAATCAGTGCAGATTTTGAATAATCTTTGCCCTTCTTTGTTTGCAAACTTCCGTAAAACATTCTTAATCTTTCATTTAATGTTGCATCATCCAATGTTTCAAATTCAGCCTCATAACCATTCTCACTAAGCCAACCTGAAATTATTCAATTACATCATTAACAAGTCTCATTTTAGACTAACATTTTTTCAAACAGAAATATGCAAGGAAGGTGCTAGAATTCCATAAGAAAATTGGAACATTGCCAATACTTCCAAGAACCTTTCCATGAACCATATCCATATAGGAAAGAGGCACTTATTCCTAAAATTTCAATAGGAATTTTGATAGGGATTTCTTATATATAGGAGCACTAATTAGGTCGAATAATGGTAGGTGATTAAGATCCTGCATTGTGCAAAAAAACAAATTAATTTGTTTTTTTACAGAACAAGCAAACTCACATGACTGAGGTATTAATTTACATGCAGCCATGGAAATGCATTGATTCATACATGCTGACTCTAAGTCAACCAGTCTTCTCTATTATATCCCTTAATGCTGCATGCAAGGTAGCAAAACAGCAAGTTTTAGATTTGACATGTCTGAAATTTCTCACTTCTTAGGTTAACTTGTTAAGTTAACATTATATCAACAAGAGGCTCTTGAAGAGCCTGTACATGTATATTGTTCACCTGGTATACCTGCCCCTTTAAAGAGTGTCATATATTTGTAGTTTAAGATGATGTACATTAATGTATTTTTTTGAAAGTTGACAATCATTGGACCATCCATGCCATATTTGCTTTAAACTGATGAAATACTGGTTTCAGTCAAAATTTTGGAAGTCGACCAATCAAGGACAATCCATGACATGTTTACTTTAAACTCGTTTACTTGTTTCACAGAGAGTTCTGTATCTTAACTCCTGGCAATATATATAAGGGCTATTCCATTAAAATGAATGTGGGAGGGTTGGAAGGGACTTACAAAATATACCCAGAGCCAACAAACTTTTTTTAGATAATTATTCATATATCTAATGGGCACGTACTAGAAATGACCCCTAACTTATGTCCTATAATAAACTTCCCTTCCTACTCACCCACATCCATTTTAATGAAATACCACTAATAATAAAATATAGAACTTCATAAGCAAGCTCACATACCCTGCATAAAAAACATATTTGCCTTCATTCTGTGGAGTTTCAGTTCATTCCAATGTAAACTGTATGAGTAATTGTATTCAAAAACTTTCCTTTATGAAGAAATGGCTAAGTCTTATGTTTTGTTATGAGAAACCCCAAAACTGATTTGATAAAAAA
>JAOXYH010088666.1:0-10728 GCA_028566455.1 Botula fusca
ATATGATGTTCCTATATCAAAGGGTTCTCAATATATACTATAATATGTAAAAGTTTACGCCGTCGTCGACCGTCGTCATACTTTGTATGCATATGTCTCACTTTTCGCGACTTTCGTCGCGGGCGAGACAAAAACTTGACCTTGTTCAATGGACCATGAAAATGAAAACAAGGACATATGACATAAGGCAGATTTACATGTGCTCCTAATAATGTATATGCATACCAAATATTTTTCACCTATCATGTAAAGTTACTAAGAAACAGACATAAACACAAAAACTTTACCCTGTTCAATGGACCATGAAAATTAGGTCAAGGACACAAGACATATGGCAGACTGACATGTATTCCTAATAAAATATACACATACCAAATTTCTCACTTTTGAGGCCAGAAAGTTCCTATTTTTTAGCCGTGTGAGATTTCCTTGTCTCACCCACGGGTGAGATAAGATATTGTGACGTCAACGTTACCATGACGTCGCATGCAACAACAAATGGCAATTTTGTTGTCATTTGGGCAATTTTTATTGTAAAAAGTGAGAAACAGAATCAAACACCACTGAAGAAGTACTAGACCGAAAAATCTCAGACACCCTCGTGTAAGATTTCCATTTGTTCTCTGACGCGGACAAGCCTCGTCAGAGAACAGAAATCTTACCCTTGGGTGTCTGAGATTTTTATGTCTTGTACTTCCAGTGGTGTTAGATTCTATATGTCTCCCTTTCGTGACTTTGTCGCAGACGAGACAAAAATTGAGAATAGTAAGAGCATATTCAAAAGTACAGTTGTTCAAGTTCAATCCAAAGGTATTTCCCAAATACAACCATAGGTACTAAATCAATCAAAAACATGTTCACCACATTTATACACATTTCATCAGTCACAGTATAAAAAATATGTTTTTGAAAATGAAAATAATAAACTTTGCTTAGATGCTTACAGCTCAAATGCTGACAACAAATGTTTGTATGGACAATCAGGAATTTTTTTTTTTGCCAAAGTGGTTTGCATTCTTCATTAAATCTTCATTCCTCCCTTCGTGGTTACATAACACAATAGTAAATTTAAAGCTGATATTTTATCTGAGGATTTTTATAGACTGGGTCCGTGGTGGGCAAAACATCACTAAAGAGAGTTAGTTTTTAGCCGTAAAAACGTTAAGATATTGTTATCTTTAGGGCGTGCAAGTTAATGCTGTATAAAGAGATGCGCTGAACAACACAAAATTAAAACACAGCAAAAAAGTCAGTAGAAGCGACAGATGCTCCCCGAATTTTAAAAAAAAATGTTCCAACTCTCAGGGCATATCTCTTAAACAGTAAACTTCTCTAATCTGAAAATTGAGTTTGACTTGTATTTTATCAATTTAGCAGTAGTGTCTGTAAAAATTGAAATAAACCTAAAAGAGAAACAAAAGTTATCATCTGCAAACCAGTATTTTGACAATTGTTCAAACTTTCAAGGGGTATGACTCCTGAGAGATATAAGTTGCATACCTGAAATTGAACTTGACGTTTTTTGTCAATAGCAATAGGTTCTGTAACAATCAAAACAATCCTAAAACATGTAAAAGAGAAATAAAAGTTATGATCCGGAAACCAGTATTTTGACATTTTTTCAATCTTTCAAGGGGCACAACTCCTGAAATGTACAAGTCTCATACCTGAAAATTGAACTGGACCTGTATTTTATCAAAAGCAATAGTTTCTGTAAAAACAAAAAAAAATTCTTAGCCAAAAACAAAAGATATCATCCAGAAACCAATATTTCGACAATTTTTTAAACTTTCAAGGGGCATAACTCCTGAATGGTATAAGTCTAATACCTGAAAATTGAACTTGACCTGTATTTTGTAATAGTTTGTATAAATATCATAAGGTTCCTACATAAGGAACAAAAGTTATCATCTGGAAACCAACTTGTTTGGGACGGATGGACGGACAGACAGACGGACGGACGTTCAAAGCGGCAACTATATGCTCCCCCGAAAATATTTTGGGGAGCATAACAAAACACAACGGACAGATGAAAAAAGTGTGACTTGAAACTGTTTATTTTTTAACCCCTTCCCCTCTAGCGTGCACTTTGCAAGCTTTGGAAAATGGTTGAGAATTATGGATGACCCCTTACCTTTATCTGCATCACAGTTAATCTGTAGAAAAGACAATATAGCCTTGAATCTAAGTATTGCCATCACTTTAGACACTACACTTGTACCATAAAGAGGGCTCCGGGACCAGTATCTTTCAATTGTTGGAAGATTAACAACAGACATGTAAATCAAAATACCCATGAATCTGAAATATACAATAATTATTGACATATATATGATTTAAATAGAATTCAACAAGATTGCATAAGAGTAGACAAATTACTCTTTACTTTTCAGAAAATGAACAAAATTATACAAATGTATGAATAATAAATAATGATTTCATGTGTATAGAATAACACTGGTGCAATTATCAGAAATTTTCCCCATACCTGTTGATTGTCCATGTACAAATGACTTGTAAATCAAGGCTAATCTAAATTTTCAGATTGCAGCTTAAGTAGATGGTGACTTCTCATTTTTATTTCTGTTTTGAACTTTGCTCTTCCTAAACAAGTATTACAGAAAAAATTATTAAAATCCTATGTTTGGAATTTGTTTCAAATTTGAACCCCTGAGCCTCCTTAAAATGTTTTTTATTAATTTTTGTTGATAACAAACATGACAAAATTTTATTATGATTTTCATCAGTTACTACCTAACATTTTTTACTATATTTACCTGTACATTTCTGCCACAGTTACTTTAACCCAAATTCCATCAGAACTGGCATAAGAAATATTTTTTCCCTCTGCAATAAGTTTTTCAGCATGATGGTTTGTGGCAATGCAAATTTGGAGGACAAGTTGCTGTGTCAGAAACAAGTAAAGGAAATCTACTGGTTTCCTGAATGCCTTTATTGCATGTCTACAAAATATAATTCAACATATAACTTCGCAAACAGTATGGTACATGTATAAATTCAAGTTATCAGAGGTAAAACTACATGAATTAATTGTGAGTTTTGCTAAGACTGAGTAAATATCTGCGAGTTATCCATGATATTGAAATATTCGAGTTTGACACAAACAAAGTTCGACTGTATTCCTCTTTGAATATGTTCCACAATAATTGTTAGTGATTATCGATACAAACTGATACATGAAAGCAATATTTTTAAATGTACTAATATCGATATTTTACCTGGTCAAATTTCCTATCTGTAAACCTGGTGGTCTCTCTGGTTTAAATAGATAAATCCTTGGATCCTTCAGTCCACTGTCAAAGTCCTTTTCATCTTTCCAATACAAAGTTGATGCTAAGGGATCTTGAGATGCTGAAGTAGACTGTGAATTAGTTCCAACTGATCTGTAAAGAAGATATTTTGTTCTATTATACATGTTACATGCATGCTTTAAACAAACAATGTATGTACAATGATGTATATGCAATGTATATCCATTGATATCGAGATTTAACTCACTAAAGCATTTTGTATGACAGGATGACTTTGTCTTTTCATTACAAATATCAGTTGGGGAAAAAATCAAGATTGTGGTTAAACAAAAATTGCGTATGTATTTTACTTGAATATGCCAATGTGCATAATCTGTTAAAGCAAATAAATGTCATCAAAGATTTAGCAAACTTGAGTTATTGTACAACAGATTCCATGGGATCTCGGGATCTTGGCCCATTAGAAACTCAGCCTATAGCAGACTCGGCATTTAACAAACTCGTCACATACAAGCTCAGCCTATTACAAAATTGGACTATAGTTTAAAATATTATCTCACTATTGTTACATGTATAAGATAAATTATATTATAATGTGTCTGTGTGTTAAACAATGATTTTAGAAGTACAATGTAAACGATGACAATTTGCACTGACCATGCATTCAAATATTCTGCTTATCAATGACAGCGATAAATACTTGATTTTTGTATTGACTGTATAAAACAGTGCATGGTTGTCACTTGTTTTTCAATAAAATTCTGAATAAAGACATAAACAAGAAATTTAAAACATATTTTACCATAAAAAGGGTATGGCACCAAGAAGAAATTGAATGGGACAGATGGCACACTGCCAAAGAAAGGGCATGGCATTTTACCATACTTAACATGCTTGGGGAGAACACTATCAGAGGATTACAAAAATTATGAGTTGTGGTATGTGAGGAGTTGTGGTAATAGGATTAGCACTACCAATAAAGTTCAAACTAGTCGAATCAGCTACATTTTTGTATGTTGCATATCCCCTGGTTACTCTGGTGTTTGATAGTATAAAGTGAAATAACAGAACAATATATTTCAGAATATAAAATGAAAGATAAAAACTGCAATCATAGATTGCACATCCCCCGCTCCTACATAACAAGGTCGTACTCCCAAAATTAGTGGATTCAGAAAATGAGGGGGTGGGGCCAACCCCAAGGATGTCCACTGAAATTGTCTAAAATTCATGATGAGTAAGAATACATATGGTTAAGGACCGCCTCGGTGGTGTAATGGTTAGCGTGCTCGCCTCGAGTGTGGAAGGTCGTGGGTTCAATCCCCGGCCGGGTCAAACCAAAGACATTAAAATTGGTATTTGCTGCTTCTCCGCTAAGCATGCAGCATTAAGGAGTGAGAGCAAAGACTGATCGGCCCAGAGTCAGAATAATGTGCCTGGGTAAGGTGGCATGTCTTCCCTGTTACCTTGTGAGCTAGCACGTTAAAAATTCGGATCAGCTTTCAGTCTAGTACAAAGCAGGATTCATTCATCATCACTCATAAATATGCTCTCGTCCTGAATATGCATGAAATATTTGCCAATGGACGATAAGCTATCATTCATTCATATGGTTAAGGGGCGGGGATCTCAACTGTTTTTGAGAAAAATTTAAATTTTCAAAATGAAGGTGGCGGGGCCAACCCCAGGGGTGACCATAAATCTTGCCTTTTGAAAACAAATAAGAATATATATGGTTTAGGGGTGGGGATCTGAACTGTTTTCAAGTTGATGTAAAATTTCAGAAAATGAGGGGGTTTGGCCAACCCTGGGATGACCATTGAAATTGCTTTTTAATGTCGAGTAAGAATTTATATGGTTTAGGGATGGGGATCTCAACTGTTTTTGAGATAAATTGATTTTTTCAAAATAAGTGGGTGGGGTTGGGAGTGACCATAAAACTCAACTTTTGATAACAAATAAGAATATATATGGTTTAGGGGTGGGGATCTGAACCATTTTCAAGTTAATGTAAAATTTCAGAAAATGAGAGGGTGGGGCCGACCCGGGAGATGACCACTGAAATTGCCTTTTAATGTCGAGTAAGAAAGAATATATATGGTTTAGGATTGGGGATCTGAACAGTTTTTGAAATTATTTGTTATTTTCAAAATTAGGGGGTGAGGCTGAATTTGCTGATGCCCATGAAACTTCCATATTCATGCCCCTTAAAATATATATGATTTAGGGGTGGGGATCTGAATGGTTTTTGAGATAATTTGTAATTTTCAAATCTAGGGGTGGGGCTGACCCCCGGGGTCACCCATAAAACTTGACTTTTAATTTCAACTTAGAATATGTGTGGCTTCGGGTGGGGATTTTAACAGTTTTTTTGAGATACATTTGTAATTTGAAATTTTCAAAATAGGGGAGGGGCATGGCCAGACACTTGGCAGTGACCAAAAACCCGGCTTTTGAAAATAGATAAGATTATATATGGTTTATGGGTTGGGATCTAAACTGGTATTGACATAATAGTAATAATGTACCCTCGGGCTACTGTGTATCCCAGCCCAGCCCCTGGGGCCAATATCAAAATTCCAAAACCTTCGACACAGTCTACATGTCAGGCCAAGTTTCGGTTCCGTATTTCATATAACCTCAGACATTGTCAGAGGAGTTGCGTAACAAAGGAATTATGTACAGCCCCTAAGGGCATTATTGAAATTCCGAAACCTTTGGCACAGTCGCCTATTATAGCATAATCAATGACCAAAGTTTCATCTTTCTGTGTTCAGTGGTTGCTGTGATTATCCTAGACATTACTACATATACATGTACCTACATATGTAAGCCAAAATTTCTTCCTGTGTAAAAGTTTCCATGTGGAATAAATGTACTATAAAATAGCTTCCACGCGAGCTTTCTTCACAGTAAAAATGTGTGAAAAGTATTTAATCAGTGTAAGATTTTTTCAATAATTTCTCCATTACTAGGTGAAATTATTTTCTTTGTGTGTCATTTCATGAATTTCTCACAGGGTCCAATGTAAAACTAAGTGTGACTGAGGCAACCATCTTGATTGGCGGGTGAGGTCATCGGATGCAATTGTGAAAGAGACTCACCTAGGAATCATTCCACCAAAGTTTGGTTCCAATTAAGCAAGTAGTTCCAGATTTGTCATTTTTTTCGTAAATTTCACATTGGATCCTTTGGAAAACTATGTTTGGTTGTATTAACCTTTTTACCCTTTATATTTGTGTTCTTCCATGTTTTAGCAGTGTACCAATGCCATTTCTTAGATTTTTTTTTTCATTTTTATACCGCATCGCAACATTCATTTTGCTGTTTTTTACAAGTACCATGAGTACATTGTGCACAATCAATATGAAATGAGTAGAACAAGTTTGTTATGGTCTGTGTATGTTATAGTCCGAATTTGTTATAGGCTGAGTTCTCCAGTTACTACATACAACAACAAAGGCTCTTGCGGATGGACCACCAGACTTCCTACATGTACATTGTACAATGTACTTTCGGGGCTGACAATTCAAATTGGCAGTACTGTCACGTCCCATGCATGCCGTGTTAAACCACCATTGGGTGACATTTTCTTTGATCTTTTTATTTTTTCCTTTGATCTGTGAGAGAAACCAAAATCCTCACCTATTTTACCATCAAAATTTAGCAGGCCTATGGTGGGGTCTTGCAAATAAAAATCAGCCAGCAAGTTCAGCTTATTTTTAGGGATGGCATGAAAATCCAAGCCCTTCTGAAAAAATCACATGGTCTGTGCATGTACAAAACAAGATCAATGCTTATTTGGTACCCACAAAAATTCACATAACACGAGACTAGGGACTATCTTTATTCACTGATTGCTTTGTTTATATAGTTTGAAAAGTACTGGGCTCAGTTGTGTAAAAATTTATATTTAAATGCCTGGGACTCGATACATACGGTGATTTGTGTAACATAATATTTATGGTATTTATGTACCCTTGACTATAATTGACGGCTACTGGGTCAAACTCATATTCACAGTCATTTTCCTCCTCCAACTGATCATTCAGCAACAAATCTAAATAATCCTCCTCGTCTTCTGATAGGGCAAATTCCGTATCACTGTCCTCATCCATTTAAATCCACGAGAGAGATGCTTTGTGGAATGATTTTGTGAATTCTGTCAACAGCGAGTGGCGAGTGCACATGTTTAGGTTCAATAAGTTCATCGTAATATAAGCAACAAATCTATTCCGAACGCGCATAGATTTTCCGGCGCATTATAGCCCATCTTCAATCGCTTACCCCTAAGAGATTTCAAACCGAAAAAATAAATCATAAGGTGATTTAGAAAGCCTGAACACTAGTTGAAAAAACGTTCGATTTACATTTTCCTATTCCGATGTTATTTTTTTACTATTTTTACAGATTCGCATAATTGTCTTTTCTTCAAAATTTGGGCGTTCGTTTTTCATCACATCCAAATTCTTTTCGATCGTGTAACCACTTTTTAACCAATATTTCAAATATTTTAATTATCAGTGATGAGCTCATTGATCCTTCTTTCAGGTCATGCATTTTTTTCGAAGATCCTTTTTCATAATAATGTGTAATGACAGTGTTTTCAGAGTAGACCGAACGCATCAATTCAGTGACATGTATGATGTAAATTTGACGCAAATGCGACGGGCTTATTTTGACCGTGCATTTTTATTTTAATTGACTTTGTTTTAAAAAAATGATATAATTAACAAATGAATCTTTGCTTTCAAACAAGCCGTCTATGGCTAATTTTCGCTCAATATCAATGAAGCTACAGGCTCGTGAACTCGAGAATTGAGAGTCGCAAACGCTTATCGAAATTGACCGATAGGAACGTTAAAGGGTTAATGATGAGTGTTAATGGTTAGCAATAGGGTAGGGTTAGAGTTTAGGGTAAGGGTGTAGAGTCAGGGTTAGGATTTCAGGATTTGGGTTTAGAGTTAGGGTTAGGGATTAAGGGTGATAGAGTTTAGGGTCAGGATTTAGCTTTAGAATTATGTTTAAGACTTCGGATAAGGGTTTACTGGGTAAGAGTTAGATTTTAGGCTGAAGGTTTAGAGTTAACGGATTCTCAGTAGGTTCTACGGATTTTGCTAAGAGAAAACAGGTGCTAATTTTATTCAAATTCTCGACAAATAGTCTAGTTGGGTACGAGATTAGGGATATGGTAAAGGTTAAGGATTAGGGTTAAGATAAAGGGTTAGGTTAGGATTTAGAGTTAAGAGGGGTTATGGTCAATCTTGAGGTAAAAGTTTAGGGTTAAGAATAAGGGGTTAACGCTAACCATAGGGTTTGGCGTTAAGGTTTACGGTTAGGGTTAGGGTTTAGGGCTAGGGTTAGAGTTAGGAATTAGGATTTGGGATAGGGTTGGGATAGGGTTAGGGTTTAAGAATGACGGTGAGGATAAGGGTTACTTGTTCCATTAGTGTTTAATGGCTAGTGTTGATCTTTAGGAATATGGTAGAGTTAGGGTTTAGGGTAACGGTGTAGAGTTCAGGGTTAGGGATTAAGGATAAGAGTTTAGAGTAAGGCTTAGAGTTTACGGTTAGGGTTATGATTTAAGAGTGAGTGTTAGAGTTTAGGGTTGGGATTCAGCTTAAGGGTTATAGTATAAGGGTTGGGATGAGAGTTTAATTGTTAGAGTTAGTTTTTAGGGTTAGGGTTTAGAGTTATGATTAGGGTTAAGATCAACAGCTCTTTGTTAAACGGATTCTAAGTAGGTTCTACGGATTTTGGCAAGAGAAAACTCTAAACACGTGCTAAATTTTTTGAAATTTTCGACTAAGTCTAGTTGGATTAGGGTAAAGGTTTGGGTAAGGGGTTTTTGGTTAGGGTTAAGGATTAGGGATAGGGTAAGGGTTAAGGATTAGGGTTAGGATAAGAGTTAAGGATTAGAGTTGGATAAGGATTAAGGATTAGGGTTAGGATAAGGGGATAGGTAAGGATTTAGAGTTAGATGTTAAAGATGAGGTTTTATGGTCACCATTGAGGTTAGAGTTTAGGGATAGAATAAGATTTGAGGATTAGGAGTTAAGGTTTAGTGTTTTGGGTTAACGTTTAGGGATCAGGTTAGTTTAGGTTTTAGGGTTGGGGTTAGGGTTGCGGTTAGGTTAGGGTTATGGTAAGGGTTTAATGGCGAGGGTTTAGGATAAGTATTATCGGTTCTGATTAGGGTTTAATAGTAAGTGTTTATGGCTAGGAATAGGGTAGGGTTAAGGTCTAGGTTAAGGCTGTAGAGTCGGGGTTAGGGTTTAAGGCTGAGGGTTAGAGTCTAAGGTTAGGATTTAGCTTTTAAATTATATTTAAGCATTGGAATGAGGTTTAATGGGTTAGAGTTAGGTTTTAGGCTAAGGGTTTAGAGTTATGGTTAGGGTTAAGGTTAGCAGCTCTTTGTTCAACTGATTCTAAGCAGTTTCTACGGATTTTGGCAAGAGAAAACTCTTTACATGTCCTAAATTTTTAAAATTCCCGGAAAACCGTCTAGTTGGTTTGGGTAAGTTTTTTCTTAGGGTTAATGACTAGGGATAGGATAATTGTTTCGGATTAGGTTTAGGATAAGGGGTTAGGTAAGGATTTAGAGTTAGGTGTTAAGCTTGAGGGTTTATGGTTACTGTTGAGGTAAGATTTTACCAGTAGGATTAGGGGTTAACCTTAACCCTAGGGTTTAGGGTGAAGGGTTAGAGTTAGAGTTAGGGTTAGGGATTACGATTAGGTTCGGTTAGGGTTAGGGCTTTAGGGTGAGGGTTAAGTTAAGGGTTATTTGTTCTGATTAGGGTTTATTGTTTAGTGTTTATGGCTAGGAATTGGGAGTAGGGTTAGGGTTTAGGGTAAGGGTGTAGGATCAGAGTTTATGGTTAGGGTTAGCATTTAAAAGTTAGGGTTAGAGTTTAGTGTTAGTATTCAGCTTTAGGGTTGTGGTTAAGTGTTTGAATGAGGGTTCAACGGTTAGGGTTAGTTTTTAGGGCTAGGATTTTAATTTATGGTTAGGGTGAAGGTTAGCATCCCTTTGTTTAGAGGTGGGTGTTAAGGGTGAGGGCTTATGGTCACTGTCTGTTCGAGTTAGAGCTTAGGGATAGAATTAGGGTTTAGGATTAGGAGTTAAGGTTTGGGGTTTGGGCTAAAATTTTAGGGTTAAGGTTAGGTTAGGGTTAGGGTTCAAGGGTGAGGATTAGTATAAATGTTATCGGTTCTGATTAGCGTTTAATGGTGAGTGTTTATGGCTAGGAATAGGGTTGGGTAAGGTTGTAGGGTCAGGTTTAGGATTTCAGGGTTAGGGTTAGGCTTTAGCGGTATGGTTAAGGGCTTGGGTGAGGTTTTAATGGCTAGAGTTGGTTTTAGGGCTAGGGTTTAGAGTTATGGTTCGGGTTAAGATTCAAATTCTCGACAGTCTAGTTGGGTTATGGAAAAGGTTTGGGTAAGGGGTTTTTGTTAG
>JAOXYH010088775.1:0-17471 GCA_028566455.1 Botula fusca
AAACCTAAAGCAAAGGAACAGCGCTTTTATTGCTGTTCTTCATCTCAAAGTCACAGTGAGGCCTTCAACATGGAGCACATGTATATGCTGAAAAGGGACACATGTAGAAGTGGTGCCGATAATAGAATACTCTGACATTTGATTTTATTCTTAACATCCTGCAGAGATAAATAAGTACATGAATTCCTACAAGCATTAGCAAGAAGACAGGGAAATACTTGTCCAACTTGTTTTCTTCTGTTCAAAGAAGTTGCAGTTTTAATATATATAGTCAGTTCTCATCGCGGGTTCCATTATATGGTGGTATTATGTGTTATGTCAACTGAATTTCAACGTCATTTTGACAACGTTAAGTATCACGATACATGGGTAACCCAGTATAACTAACTGGCTTCCTTGCAGTTTAGAAGCCTTTTCTATTATTCAGTCTTGTGCTATTTGACCATTTTGGCAACCATATGACTTTTATGCCATATAAAAGCAAATAATTCAAACAAGAGGCCCACCTTGGCATTTGCACCTGTAGCAGGAGTCGTCATACTAAAAAACTGCTAAACATGACACCTTCCAGTTCCATCCTTCAAAACCGTGCAGTTGGAATATGTTTCAACGAAAATCTTCCTAGGAAACGATGCTTTTAAATCCGAAAATGAATAAAACAAGATGACAAACCAGTTTCACGGTGATCTGGATCAGTTAACGTGTATGCTTTTTTGTCCAAACGACATTACATGTAGTGGTGGGGGGGGGGGTCTGGTCACAAGTCACGAAAAAAAAAACATTTCCACTGATCATGAACATGATGAATCACAGATTTTGCAAAACTTTGGATCACGGGCGACTTTTTGACAAAAATCCCAATCACAGACTACCTCAATCAGGAATCATGCTAAATAAAAAAGGCCGGTCAGTCACTCATGTACATGTAGGAGTCCGATTTATGGTATCAGCACAGTTGAACTTTAAAAAAAATGAGCTAATTGCTGGGTTAAAAAAAATTAGTAGGTAAATACAAATTCTAATGCAGTCTTAATGTAACACATTTTTCATTGGCTACTGTTTGCCATCAAATCCGCAATTGACATGTCGTAACCAAGCTCTCGTTTCTAATAGGCCGTCATATTGAATTCCTGAAATCAAACATGTCAAATAACTGGATTTTATTCGACAATAAAAACACTACCTACCTCTAAACCAAGTTTTATTGGGATGTTATTTAAATCGGCAAAATAACGTCCATTACTTACGTTCTGCTTTGAATGTATTCATATGACGTCATGGTTTGCTATGACGTTAATGTGCAAACTGCCGTAACAAAATTATATGACAATTATAATTTTACTAAATTTAATGCCTTTTCGGTAACTAAAGGGAAATTTTTATTGTAATGCATTAGAATAGGACATGTAGGAATAACAGTATTGTATTTGAAGAAATGCTGACGTCAGTTGTGGATTTGACGGTCGCAAATATCCGTTTTACTGGCTCCGCTATGCGTCGCTACTAAAACTGATTTGCGACCGTCAAATCCGCAATTGACAGCGGCACCACTCCTCTTAGAGAGATTTGTTCCAGTGGATTTATCGCCTTTTCAGCAAAAGAAACAGCGAGCAACATTTCATTGTCATGTTTATTATTGTTTCACAAACTTCAGTTAAGGCCCTATGGTTGTATTACCAGTATCTTCCCACATGTAAGGAGCTTTTTTTCATACATAGTTCCAAAAATTAAGATGAATTCAAAGGGAAAAGTAAACATACTGTGTTACATGACTTTTGTATACATTTGTACTATAGGAAAATATTGCTTACACGTCCACCGGTTTTATTGGTGGATACACTACGCAGAATGCGCAGCGCCCTCTAGCGACTCAACAAGAGACTGCATATGTAACATTCAGAAATGATAATCATACTCGTCTGTAAATGATGTTTGTGGTTCAAATGTACAGCATTCAGAACAGCCATTTTACATGGTGTATGTAGACTGTTCATCAGTTTGTGGTTTTTTGTTTTTTTTTGGCTCTTACTTTACAAAGTGCTTAGCCTCGTATTGAGTCTTGAGCAGAACTCGTGTATTAGCTGGAAAACTATACATGTATTTATCCTGCAATGCCTGTACAAAGTATGTCTTGTAAAGCAAAAGCAAAGCTTTATATGTGTACTAGCAGTATAAAGCATCAGATGTGACATCACATGACAGCTTTCAATTTGCATTTGAAAATTTTGTGAACTGCTTTCATTAATTTGATAGTTTTGACATGTTCTTTGTAATTTTGCAGAAAATGATCCATCCAAGAGAAACAAATTATATCTTGTCAGAAATTAAGAGAACTATTTTGCATTAACCATAAAATAGTCTTGTTTCTAAAGCTCATGCAAAACAAAATTTTATATTTTCTAAGATTGATCTACATGTATGAATGCTTTCTTCATTTGTTGTCAGATTCCATCTTAAAAAAAAATTGAAACACAGCATTATGTGCAGGGTAAATACAGTTTAGTATATGTATTTTTAAAACTAAAGTTTGCATTTGCTACAAAAAATAAAAAAATGCTGGTTAACATGCATTTTTAATTCTTTTTCAAGCATTTGCGAATGACCTGTCTCGCAATTTTAGACCCTTCTTTAACCATGTAGCACCAAATTTTGTGCAAGTTTGACTGATCAGCTTTTGAATTGTAGTTTTTTTGCCAAATACATGTCGCTTTCAAACCTTAATAACTAAAGGTATTTTGTTGTGAAAGAAGGAATGATATTTCAAGTTCTAATGCCAATTTTTCAAGTGGAAGTACAGAGTTTTGCTCCTGGCTTTAACACTAACTCAAATAATTAACAAAAAACAACATCCTAAAGCCAGTAAAGGATGTAAATAATCAAAAATCAACAGTCAAAAATGGGTTTATTTGTGCAGTGATGCTCATTGTGTTAAAAATGTGAGAATATATTTTCACTGGACTGGTCATTATTCCTTCACCAATTACTGTATATATACATGTATCTAAACCAGAAGCCTATTATCTACAAGAACAGGATAGTTTGCTGTACATGTGCCATTAAAAATGACTGCTGATAGTCATGTGCATACATGTATATAGCTGAAAGTGGATTTTCCATGTGTTAATTGCATTCCTGGGGTGGACAGTGGTGTACTTTGTAGAAAAATCTACAACTTCATGCTGGCACCCTAGAGAGACCCTAATCATGCTAATTGAAAATGTAAAATACATATATTAAACAACTGTTTCAAGCAATAACATTTACTTACACTTCCTATAAAATATCTTATAAAATATCTATTATAGCTTCATGACATTTAAAAGTACGAAAATGAATGCTTTAAATATATACATAATATCTTTTCACTTTGGATGAACATATTTAAGTAATGAATTATTAAAATACTTAAGTTCTTAAAATAAAAACTTGGTCGTAAATAGATACTGACATGTTTTATCACAAGCTTGTACATGTAGGGTCTCTTTAGGGTTTCCACTTCCTGAAGTTTTTCATATATAAAGTTTGACATTAAGTTTAAGGCTTAGTGCCACTATTTTGAAGTATTAAACCATACTGTATATTAACTGCACTGAGACACTCAGTGTACTGCAGGACATACATTTTGTAGCTGCTGAATGGCTATAGCTAGTTTTTGTATTTGTTGGGAAATTTCGAAAGCATGTCATCCCTTGAATTGGAGTTTCAAAAAAGGGAGCACCTGAGATGCAAGAGATTAAATAGTGGCATACTAGAATTCTGTTTTGTTAAGTTTACAACTGAACTGCCACAATATAGCTGAAAGTGGTATTAAACCCATTCCAAACGAAAACTAAAATAAATGCATGCACAAAAATGAGCACAGGTTGGTAACAGCTGTGATACATTTATCAGATTGGAAACACATTGTAAGAGCATTTGTTTAAAGCTTTTCAGTATGAAGAAAAAAAATTAAGCCATTTCAAGTAATCAAAAAATGAAGTATGTATTGTTCAATAAAAACTTCAATGAAAACGACAGTTCATAGATATACATCCCAATGTATCCATAAATTTCAGTTTAACTCATTAATCCTATATTTTTGGAAAAATTAATTTTATTTTATGAACTATTTTTCCTCATAATGCCCATACAAAAAAATAAAATGCCCCAAAAGTAGACCCTGTTAGTATCATGAAAGACATTGCCACCCCTGTGGACCACCTATCAGGATACTATTTGGGAACTACTGAATTTGCCTATCCCCCATCCCCTAAGTCTTGCCTAAGCAAATATAAAAATTGCCAAAAGGTACCCCTAGTATCATGAACGACATTGCCACCCCTGTGGACCACTTATCAGGATACTATTTGGGGATTTTCCTACAATGTATTTATTCCCCGTATTTAAAAATGAAATTTTAGTTTCTTTACAGCTAAGGCAAGCAAAAATAGTAAAAGAAATGGACTACTGAGGAAATATCCTAAATACAGTTGTTGTGGGTTAAGAAAGACAAAAAATTGAGGAACGTTAACAAACTTTAAAAAAAAATTATTATTTTTTTTTATTATTATTTTAACAAAAAATTGAGGAACTTTAAGAAACTTTTTTTTTTAAAAATTACTTATTTGGGTCATGCTAGAGTTGATAAGCTGGCTGGAACAACACTTGTGCTCATGCAAATTTAATGCTGAATAAAAAATCATACTTACGATACCAGAAGCAAGAATATACTTTTACCTGAGGAATGTGGCAGCTGAGATGTTGAGCCACCTGACCTGGGTTTTGGAGATCATTATTGCCAAAAATTCCTGTTTTCAACTATAAATTTATTGTTTCCTCGCAGCCTTGGTGACCTATAGAATGATACTACACAGGGCTCATGAGGAAACCCCTGCCAAAATACATGTTTCTCAGTTTTAAGACCTATAATTTATTGTTAACCTGTGAAGAAATATCCTGGCAGAAAGATCCATGTTCATCATTCTAATTTAACTTTATGACACCCTTTTAAATTTATTGTTTCCTCACAGCCTAGGCAACCAGTAGAACTGAGAACTCAGGGCTCATGAGGAAACCCCAGCCTAAATATTGTGGATACTATCTAAAGAGTTTATCAGTAAAAATATACCCCCAGTGTTTCATCAGCATTTCAGCTTTTCTTTTCTTTTCTGTTAAGATGCAGTCATTTGATTGCTCCTCCAGTTGTCGCTTTGTGCTGTTGTGTTGTTTGCTCACAGCTGTTTGGAGTCGAGCCAGTGCAGTTTCAAAATTGTTCTTGAAATTCTTGTTTTCTGGAAACAGTTTAGCCAAACGTTTGAATTTACGGCAGTTTGAAATTTCCGGTTGATCCCCCAAAAGCTCCTCAGCAAGGTCAATGGCTGTTTTCTTTGTAGGTGGTTCATCAGCTGAAACCATCACAGATTACTATTTCAGAAATCTAGACACTTACGGCATTTCTTTAATGGAATAGTCCCCAAGATATATTGGACAATACATGTACTTTGGCAATCATCTTTGGCAGGCAAAATACAGTACAGTACATGTATTGCAATAAAATTGTATACATGTACTTTGTAGGGGGATTGGATTGTCTTTGAAGATGAATTAAACATTAGCCATAACAAATAAAGTCATTTGTAATCTTATCAAAATAAAAATCACTTACCGGCATTTTCTACCTCAGTAGTGAACAGCTTTCTCTTGCAGGTCCTCTTTTCCTGATTTCCAAATCCTGAAAGACATGTATATTCATATTCCTTACTTTAATACCTTTTTGTTCTAAGTAAACCACTGTAGTGAGGGATAAAGGTAAAACTTCTGAATTCTAAAGTGAAAAAAGGTAAATAATAAACATATAAATAATGAAGTGACAACTCTCTTACCATGGCAGTTAGCACTGTTGGCAGCTACTGTTGAGCACCAAATAGCTGTCCTCAAAGCCTTCGTCTTAGACAGTTCTGTATTGTTGTCTGTTTCTTGGGTCCTTACTGAAAAATATCAGATTTATAATTCATGATTGTTGATAAGTTTGCAGAGTAATACCAGTAGAAACTCTCATTTGTACATGTACATTTGACACTTCTCATTTGAACCAGAACATCCTCAGAATTTCATCAGAAGGCAATTGGAGGATATCTGTATTTGAATACTTTACATTTCTGGATAATTCATTGATATTTGTGACTGTAAAATGTAAGATTGATGTGTGCAGCTATCATCCTAACTATAAAATTTGACATTACACCACTATATGGCATAACATTATTAATAGTACATATTTGAAGTTTGTATATTAGAACTCAACTACATGTACATGTAATAAATAAATATACAAATGTACATGCACATGTATGTTCTGTCCAATTTCTATCCTACATGTACATTACTTCATTAGTTTACAATTATTTTTTGTTATTTTTCAGACTGTACTATGAATTTCTGCCAATTTCTGATGGATAAAAAAGTGACCATTGAAAAACAAAGGAACTTTTCAATACTACAGCATTATAAATAAAAATGATGCAGTTTTGTAATTACAAAAGTTGGAAGTGGCCTCGAAACAGGTATTTGATCATCACAATTATATTACACACTTGCAATACTGTATTGTGAAAACATGGTTTTAAAATTGTCAGTACAAATTGTGTAAACAGTAGCCTTACTTTTAGTCACATAATCTCTGTACTTCACTTTAATTTGGTCATTCTCTTTGCTCTTGTTTTCTTCTTCTGAAAATTTAA
The DNA here is from genome assembly GCA_028566455.1 of Botula fusca. NCBI lineage: Eukaryota > Metazoa > Mollusca > Bivalvia > Mytilida > Modiolidae > Botula > Botula fusca. The sequence goes on from JAOXYH010088775.1 coordinate 6,720, forward strand.
CATGTATTTAGTCAAAACATGGAAATTATTCAATTAAAGAAGTTCCTAAGAATTCAGTGTTCTCATACTGGCAGTGGCACTGAATCTTTCAAAATTTGAGACTTCAGATACATGTAATTGTATCATGTTGCCTTTAAAGTCTGTGTCGGTGTTATCGTACATTGTAATTTGTTCGTTTTCATTGAATTTAATTATGAATTTTCCATTTTGTTTTCAGTGTGAACTACACTGGACAGTTTATTTAGAATAGCAGTTGATTAGCTCAACATAATAGCAGGTAATTAAAGCTCTTAGGCCATATCAAATTAATTTGTAGATTCTCATCCCCACCCGCCCAAACTTTTTAGGAGGTAAAATATTTTTATTTTTGATTTTGGACAAAAATTATGAAAATTTCATGGGATTTTCAGAGAAAATCACTAAAAAGTAAAAATTAAATCCTACCTGCACCTGCTCCAGTATTTTCAACATAGGTGGATGAGAATCTATAAATTAACTTCTTGAAGTGTCCTTATACATGTAAAATATAAACATTATAGTAATAAAGGCTACTTCGGAGGATAAACTTGACTCACATATGATTGACTGATTGATTAAATGGGGTTTAACACCACTTTCAACAGTACTTCAGCTATATCATGGCAGTCAGATTTAGTGGCGGAGGAAGTGGGAGTGCCGAGAGAAACAGCTGACAAAACCTTACAACACATGTACATTTTGAACATTTTTGGAAAGTCCCACAGTTTATCCTCAAGAAATACACTTACTTTCACACTGAGTATTGTGTTGTTTTGTCTGGTCTTCATCAGGCATACTGTTGTGGCCTATTGATTGATCGTCAGTGTTTGGTCTGGTAACATTTTCTTCAGAGGTACATGTATGTCCTGTCTGGTCCTCATCTTGTTGTTCACCTGAAGAATGTAAATATACATGTACCAAATAAATATGTAATGTTAATTTATTTTTTTATTTCTTTGTAGGATTGGATTGGATTCACTAATTTAGATATTTTTGTGATGTTATTGTTATTACGAAAAATACAATCTCATTGACATTGTTTATTCTTGTTCATGTTGTTACAGATCCATACATTTATACATATACCGTGAAAATCACTGATGGTAAAGTTTTAGTTCCACATGCTTGAGAGCAATGCTTGCTGTAGCACAATTAATTGGGTTTTGCCTTCATTGAAATATAATATATGGAACTTACTGCTTTCTCACTGCTTCCTGGTCTTGCCTTTTTTTGTCAATATCAAGCCAAGATTGTTTTCCATTGTTGATGATCTTCAGTTTGAACAAAGGGACTTGTAAGGTGTTGTTTTCAATTTTAATTTGACATTCTTCCCATATCTGTTTAACTTTGTTTATTTCAGAGTTGATGGAATTTTGACGGAAGTGCCCTAGAAATGGACCTTCTTCTCTAGTTGATGGTTGAATAGTACTGTCATGAAAGATGAAATCATTACTATCACGGTGCCACCAGATTCCTTCGCCAAGTTGAAGAAAATCTGCTATTCTTGCCATGTGCGACTGGAATAGGAAAGCGCGTTTGTTCATCATTTCTTGAGTGAAAACAGTGTCAGGTTGCTGGGGAAGGAGCCTTGACTGTTGACTGATGATAGAGTCTTGTTGGTGGAAAGAATTCTGTTTTTCATTTGAATTGCGTTGTTCATTGTACCGTATAACAGCATTGTCAACAATCCAGCCAGGTTTTCTGTTTGTTGTGGATACAGATATACGCCTTAAATCTCCAAAACTACGTTCTTCCTGTTCTGTTAAGATGGACTTTATATTGAATATCCTAGCAATTTGTGGTAGATGGGTTGTCAGTGCATGGAAGTGAATTCCGTAAAATTTTCGAGATGTCATTTTCACGGGAGTGCCTATAATTTGCTTGCAAAGAAGTGAAAATAGGAAGCATTGATTGTGTAAACGTAGGAGCTGGCGTGATGATCTGGACTGATAGGAACTGTAGGAAATGTTGATGATTTCAACAAGTGAATATACAAGTTTAACCAAATCTGCTGATACTTTTCCACTGTTATGCTGGTTTGAAGTAAACTTTGCAAGTTTGATGTCAAAAAGTCGAGCATCAGAACCTTTTAGCTGACTTTTGTCTCCTATTGTTGTGGATGAAAATTTCAAATATTCTGCTTTAGTAGATTGGTTTTCAATATGGTGTGGTAATTCCTCAATGAGATTTTGAACTACACTGGATATGTCATGAAGAGGTTCACAGCAAGGTATTTCATACTGTTCTAAATTTTGTTCCAGAGATGTTAAGTTTACTGTGTTTACCATTAAAGCAGGAGGTCGTACAATTCCATGGAGCTCATTTTTCAAAGTTTCTTGCAGTTCACTTTTGTTCATATCATGGGTATGGATATTTCGAAAGTCAAGTTCATCAAGGAGCTCCTCTTTTTTCAGATTTTGAAAGGGGTTGAGATGGCCATGTTGAAGTTTTTTCCAGGCTTCTCCTTTTATAACAACTTTCCTCCTTTCCTCTAATGTGGGTGGTTGGTTTATTAGGGCGGCCTCCAGGTTCATATGATCTTTTGAATGAATACCACATAGACAGCTGAAATTGCCCCCTCTTTGCTGCCCAGCCTCGAACTGTCTGGCAGGGCTATCTCCTGAGAAAACACGCAAGTTGTCATATAATTCTATTCCTTTGAATACTGTTGGTTGTTTTAACTGCTGTATGTCATCAAGTCTGGTATTAATGTAAGTAAGTTGATCCGCATCAGTGCTAGCTGAAAAATAAAAAGAAAAACCTTATTGTATTTTGTTGCAAAACACTTAAGTATAATGTTTCACAGAACCTAGTCTCTCACATTTCACTGAGTATGGAAAACGTTTGTAGAACAGTGTTAATTATTTTGGATAATTTCAATCATACAACTGTGACTTTGTATATTCTGATTTTTCTTGATGGTGGAATATTGGGGTATTTTTGTCTTTTGCCATTATAACTATTTTCAACAACAGAGGTTCAAGGTACATGTAACTGCCAATTTTTAGAGGGCCATATGAGCTATTGTCAGCACTATGTTCTGTTGTCTGTCCGTCTGTGAACTTTTTAAAAAATAGACAAAATATGGCTTGAAACATCCTTAGGGTACATGTATCTTTTCCCAGAAATATATCCAATGATTGCCTATCAGTCAACAAACATGGCTACTGTTGCTATAAAAAAAACATGTGTCTTGGATAGTTCGGAGCAATCATTAATAATTGGGTCATTATGACCTACATTTTATGCTTGAATGACTCCGGTTAAGTAAAGTTTTGCGTTAAAGTTCATTTCTATGGAAATAAGCATAGTGCATGATTGAAACTTCATCAGTAGATGTGTTTTGGATAGTAGGGAGCAATCATATAATAATTGAGTCATTATGACCTATATTTAACGCTTGAATGACTCTGGTTAAGTTTTGCGTAAAAGTTCATTTCTTTGGAACTAAGTAGACTGTATCAATGGACCTTCATCAGTAGATGTGTCTTGGATAGTATTGATCAGTCATACAATAATTGGGTCATTATAACCTATATTTACAATGTAGATGTGTATGCTTGAACAACTGTGGTTTTGTGTTTTAAAGGATTTTGGGCGGGGCATCCGTGTTTTGCAGGCACAATTTCTAGTTTGGTTTTTACTATTATTTTAAAAACTATAGCAGACAAGAAAGAAACTGTAAAAAGCAAAAATGATCAGCAAGTCGAACTCTACAAAAGTCTTCGATATATGGAAATTGTCCTTATTAGAACGTCCTTCATGAGCGATTCCCCACCAAAGCCCAGGTGAGTGATACAGGCTCTTTTAGAGCCTCTTGTTTAATTTTAAGACTTGATGTATATGAAAAATTTCTCATTTATATAAATGCTAGCATTTATTTTTTTTTTTTTGCTTGCTTAGTTTGGAAATTATACCTGTTAACTCGGAAAACTTGGTTTTTACGCAAAAAATCATCAGATTCCACATTAGCACAGCCCTAACCATAAATTTCTGAAACGTTGAAACAACTCTGTGCTTGATTTTAATTTCCATAACACCACTTCAATAATAATTATCGCCCCTTTCGGATATTTATGTTACGTCTTCGAACGAACTGCTTAAATGTGAGAGACTCGGTTCCATGAAACATACTTTACTAGTCATATGATCATTTGGTAACCTTAACAGCAACATTGGGACCTGTTTTGTACATTTCTACATGTACATTGTATAATCATGATAATAGAAGACTGATATCTGGTTATGTACAAGCAGTACCTTTTCATGCTTTATTGACAATGTTCACTGTTCAAAATGATAAGGTCAGTTTCTTGATAACTGAGAATGGTACGTCTTTGTTGCTTAATTGAAAGGGGTAATTTCAGCAGTGCTTCAGCTACATGTATATTTTGGCAGTCAGTTTTAATGGCAGAGGAAGACACAGTGCTCAAAAAGAACCTCCTGACCTTCTAACTGTAACTGACATACAGTGTTATGCACCTCATCATGTACTCATAACACTCAGGACAGTGCAGACATGATAGGCTACAGTGATTGTACAGGTAGATTTAAACCGATTGACTACCTCCCAGGCTGCCATACGTATTTGTCTTCAGGTGTACATGTACATGTCTGTAAGTGTACATGTGCCTGTCAATTACATGAATTACCTTAACCTACATGCAATTATTATAGTGAATGATTGATTGATGGGGTTTAACGCCACTTTCAGCAGTATTTCAGCTGTATCTTGGCAGTCAGTTTAATTGGCAGGTGGAGAGGGCTGGTGACTGACAAATCTTATTCATATGATGCGAGTGTGGTGTACATTTTTTGTTTTTTACAAAGCACAAACTGGCTATGTAGAAGTGGGACATGTGCATGTAGGCTACAGTGATCTTACAGGTAGATGTACGAGTAAACAACTACCTTAACTACTTGGTCATCCGGTGCCCTTGTCCAGTACTGGTGAACTTGGTCATATATTATGGGACAAGATCAATTAATATGCTTATTTATGTATATAAATTTAAAGTACGTGTCGGATGTGGATGTCAGTCTGTCAGGTGTCCCCTGAATTTGACCTCTGTCGGTTAATGTCATGTTTTCATGAATAGAATAGTTTTTGTGATTGGGTTGCCATATAGGTAACTAAATTTTGTATATCGGCATAATTTGGTATGGATATGCTAAATTCATTATAAGGTTTACTCAAGTCAGTCATACATAAGGACATTGTGTATCAAATGGAAGGCAAAAGATATGTTGCATGTACATTGTATATTGATATGATTGAAGTTCAGGTTTCAGTTAGGCTATACATGTAGATTTCATACAATTTGGATGTACATGTGCATGTACAAGTAAATAGATTTTGGAAGAAACTATTGTTACATCAGACATTCATTTTATGCCTGAATGATCTATTGATTTTTTTTTAACCAGTTGAAGTCTCAGGTGCTGTATGATGAAGGATTGTGTGTCCATTAACATGATGTGGGTAGAATAACCTAACCTTCCAACAAAATTAGATCACCATGACCTATATATCATGCACTTTGGTTAAGCTTTACATAAAAAGGCAGCGTTTTGTAATCAGATTTAACAATACAAAGTACATCTATAATACATGTAATAGAGACAATAGGCCTCTGTGATCTGTTATCGTTTCTTGTAGCAGATTGACCTTACTGGTATTGTTGTCTCACTTGCGATGAAAGTATAAATGAAGTGAGACATACGTGTATGCGTACAAAGTATGACAGTCGACGACAGCGTTAACTTTACATAATATAGTATATATTGAGGACCCTTTGCTGTAGGAACATGAAATTTGGTCCAGTGGTAGTATACATCAAGTCCTGTCTGACCGAACCAAACTCTCATGACCTAGACCTCAATTTTATGGTCCAGTGACCACGATCAGTTATTGTGATCAGGTCAGTTTCTCAACTATGAGTTGTAGGTCAGTGATATTTGGTGTGTATGTTGGTCTTGGGTAGTCATGGTAGTCTGCCATTTGGCTTTCGTCCTTGACCCCAATTTCGCGGTCTAGCGACCACATTAATTTTTTGTGATAGTTCAGTATCTCAATAACTACAAGTGGTAGGTCAATTATATTTGGTATATGTGTTGGTCTTGGGCAGTACATGTCAGTCTGCCATATGCCTTTTGTCCTTGACCTAAATTTTGCGGTCTAACGACCGTGTTAAGTTTTTGTGATTAGGTCAGTCTCTCATTATATTTTGTAATTATAAGTAGTAGGTCAATGATATTTGGTATGTAGGTTGGTCTTGGGTAATATATGACAGTCTACCATTTGGCTTTTGTCCTTGACCTCAGTTTCACAGTCTAGCAACCACTTTTAAGTTTTTGTGATTAGGTCAGTTTCTCAATAAGTGATAGGTCAATGATACATGTATTTGGTTTGTAGGTTGGTCTTGGGTAGTTCATGACATTGTACAACGAGCAACTTCATTATTTTGAATCGAATGCAGACGGGCAAGACATCTATTAGGGTCTACACTTGTACAGTATATCATTTACCTGATTGTCCAAAAATGTAGAGATTTGGTTTCTCTACAATTGTCTGGACATTGATGGGTCTCTTGTAAGGAAATTTTGCCTTGTATTCTTCGTTGGTGAAGAAGTTTGCTGGATCATACAAGTAGGAAACCATGAAATTGACGTATGTGTGATTAAGAATGTCTGAATGATCGTGCCAAATTTTTAAATTGCGGGTTCTGTCAGTCTTTTGCAACTGGTTTTTGAGTTGTTCTGTGGTCTTGGTGGTATCAATGGAAATGTTGAGTTGTTGTAGTTTACAAAGGATTTCGTCTTTGCTCATTGAGTCATACTCTTCGTTGGTGTGAAGACGAATCACTCCTTCATCATACAGACGAGAGGTTTCTTTCAATATGATGTCTTTAAGTGGAATTTTTCTGCCATATACTTCATTGCTTGTTTCTTCCAAATTTCCAGCACTGTTAATTTTGTTTCCCTTAAAGTTCTTTGGAGCTATTTGACATCCAAGGTTAAAGATGTTACTTTTGATTTTATCTTTTACAATGGACTTTAATTTTCGAGCTGTTCTGGGCATTGGTGCAGACAGTTTGGACTTGAAAACCCGTTTTTTCGATCTCCTTAGTCGTCGTAAATGGTCTCGACCGCTAATTCGTAAATGAGGATTGAACTGGTCTGTGCTGATGCCGTTGTCCTTGGCAAAATTGGCAAGAACTTGCCCCCCATTTCCTACAAATTTACCGTCACAAGTAATATTATATTTCCTTGCAAGTCTTGTCCAGTTCATTATTTTTGATGTTGTGTTCTTCATCTCATCTAAAAATTTCTCTTTGTCAAAACTGTATCTATCGTATCGTCCAATGTGCTGTTTTGGTTTCTTTTTCCCAGAGGACACTTTTTGCCATAGCTGCTCGGCAGATTTCTCAGCTGCAGTTTTAGAAATAAAACAAGATTGTAATCTCTCCCGGTCATACTGTTGGTAGGATTTGCCAGATGATAATAAATTTGTAATGTCGCTGTCATTTTCCTTGAAAGATGTTTCGATCTGCCTTGTTGTTTCACGTACTGATTTTAGTATGGTTCGATTGGTCTCTGCTGTAGAACTTTTTGGAGCAAGCTGCATGACACTGGCAAGGGTTTGTTTGAAACTGATGTTGAATTTGTTTTCGATGACTGGTTCAAGGACTTTCAGGACTGTGTTAACTGCCTTTTTGCCTTGGTTTTCTGTAGTTGATGATGGTATAGTCTGTTCATTGATGTTTTCAACTAATTCATTGCAGATCTTTGCAATACCAGAAGTTTTTGTAAAACTTTTGAGTAAAGATGAAAAATTGGCATGAATGGTGCTACATGGATTGCAGTCTTGTAGGGTATGTTGTTGTTTTTCAGTCTCACTGAGTTTACACCAATTTTGTAGAGTGAAGTGGTCAATGAATGTTTTCCTTTCATCATTTTTGCCACTGTTAACATAGTATTTTTTGGATGTAACCAATTCCTGTAATCTCACTGCATGCCTGCGAAATGTATCGTATGATGGAACATGAAGTTTTCTGTACTTGTGCATAAATATGTTGTAATTCTCATATCTCTGTACCAGTGAAATTGAGTTATTGTAAATTGGAATAAAGACATTGCCACTAATTTGACGCTGGTTGTTGTTGTAATTATTAAAGTATTCTATAGCTGCACTGTCTTTGGTAGATCTGGATATGATAACTTTAGAAAAATTGCAATAATTCATGATGAAAAGTTGTGCAGGAGTATACTTGATGTTGCTATAAACTGACAAATGAACTAGTGAATTTTGCTAGAAGTTTGAAATGATTAAAATGCATAATTCTCTTGGGAAGCAGTGATGGAAGCCATGTCCTTGAATGATCTTGAATGCAGTGAATTTTCAGGGCTGAATACAAGCCAATTTTATAATCATAAAGAGTAAAATGTTATGCACCCAATTAATGAAGAGAGGAAGAACAGCAATTTTTTTCAAAGGCCATATCTTATTCACATAGTTACTTCTAGCATATAATGTTTTATTACAAAATCCTTGATGATCAACATCAGAACTTGACCACAGTTGTAGCTGTAAAAAATCATTTCTTTGATTGGAACATCACAAAGAGAAACAAGAAATACAAAACGACAAAAATCTTTTTTTATTTTATTTTTTTTTCAATATTTTTAAAGCATCCAAAAATTGTTGCGCAGTGTGACAGCTATACTTCTATGTGGTTTTATTAGATATGTATAGCATATCTGGTGGCAGTCTGTCAATTATTCTTGCAGATATGTTGTTTATGCAGTATTTTATATTGTCGGCTGCATCTGACTGTACAGTGTAACAAAAGACCCCCTCCCCCCCAAATCACCCAATATTGCCTTTACAGCACATATTCATTAATACACCTTAATGTATGAGAAAGTACTATCGAGATGAATTTCTTATAGTCACACCATTATAATAGCGCCCATAGATACAGAAAAAACTACAGAAAATGTATAGGATTTGGAGACAGAACTTATGAACACTGGATTTGAGCTTCATGTTGCATTTCTGTATTCCATCAACAAGAATGACAGGCATTGGGTATAGCATATTATTTGGTATAACTTTATTAAGTGAAATGAAATCGTCAGTGTGATCGTTAGTGCATTTTCCTTTCTCGTTTTAAATTTCGCGCAAATATCACCAGGAATGGAATGTTATTCGAGTTGCGTCCCCTTTCGCGATTGGCATGATCAGTTGAATGTTTGACGGGAATGGGCACTCAAAATTTTTCCTTGAAGGTCAAAATTAAAAGACCTGGCCCAAGTTTTTCCCGATGGTTTTTATGTTTGAATTTTTGGGACAAGAAAGGTTGTAATATGTACTAAATGCTTAGGAGGGCGCGGTTGGTCAAAGAACATCGCTTTGGCATGAGGAAGGCAAAGTATTGAGAAAAATGAAGGTGCGACGGACGGCTATGGTCAATATTAGATTTTGATAGAGTAATACCTAAAATGTAATCAAGCGCGTGTTGATTTTATGAAAATTCGATATGTTTGAATTTTGTTGGTGCAAAAAAATCATGAAAAAACCCACTGGAATAACTTGGGCCAGTAGAAAACGTAAATGGTTTTTAGTCATTCCTTAAAAATCACGTGATTTCTTGCTCAGGTGTCAAATCCAGGTGGGGATAAGAGATTTTGTCCGGATTGATCCAATTTAACTTATGAACCTACATGGACATAAAAGGAAAACCTTGCTCCTTGGAAATAATGCTGATATCCGAGAGAGCTCATTTTATGGTGAAAAATCGTCTGAAAGTGCCTTAACCTACCTGCGTTCTGAACTTCGTTGTACTTGCTCAAATACATGTGGGACACTAATATACAAGAAAAAATTGTAAAGCCTGAACTAACAGCTTTCGAGTACAAAGTGTCAGACAAAAAGGTTGAAGAAATAAATCAAAATAGCATGAACTCATTAAATATCTAATAGTTTTTCGACGTTACACGAATACCTGTCTTGAGTTGAGTCAAGTCAGGTTTGGTGTAAAACGTCAATAAATGCTAGCTAACGACGGCAACAGACTCTCCTGCGAAATTTGGATTGCCAATTGAAACGTATTTCCACGCATATTTTCTTATTCTTCTTTGAATTTATGTCGGAAACATATATGTTTTATTAATTATTTTGAAAATAAATTTCCTTAAAATAGCTATATAAAACATGAAAAATGGGAATTTGAAAATATATGAAGATTGCCAATGAAAAATCCTGAAAAGTCACAATTTCTGGGCTATTATTCGAATTTTTTAGCTAATTTTGATCTTGAAAAATACCAATCATGGAAAACTTTATTTGAAAATTATATTAATACATGTATAGCTTAATACATTGTTGTTTTAAGAAGTAGAACAAAGGAAAGATATTCCAATTTATTGTTGTGGATATTCCTAATATCTTGTACATAATGAAACCAAATCATCTTCAAAATACGCCCGTGCGGGTCCCGGGTGTTACAAGAATAGACCCGAAGCAGCGCCAAGCTTGTCGTAAAAGGCGACTAAAGAGCGCTCAGAACCATGGCCCGTGGGCAGGGCGCTCTGCCCACAGAGCAACTGGGATGTGTGCCCCAGGTGTTTGAATGGGGCAGCCCTGGCATCCTAAATGCTTGGGTCGTCAGGCCATAATACGGAAAACCTGACCGCAAACCATAGTGGTGCACCGTGTTGGGAAAAATGCCA
>JAOXYH010088776.1:0-10728 GCA_028566455.1 Botula fusca
ATTGTAGCCCCTCTCTAGAATGGTTTTTGTAAAATATTTTGTCTTTTTACACTGGATGAAGTGGAGATTTATTATACATGTGTAGCCACGAAAACTTTAACCAAAACCATCAGCCCAAAATTCTGTATATCAGTTGAAATATGTAATACCCGTTTTATCACAGAGATCAATTAACAGTCAGTGAAACATACAGTAAACAAACGTAAAAATTTTAGTGTGTTCTCACACCATTTTAAGAATTTTTACTGCATATATTCAAAACATGGTCTAACTGCATGTCTGTACATCATGTACATGTAGCAATGATTTTGACCAAAAAGTAGAATTTCAAACATTTTCAAAGTTTTGATTGATACAATTATGTATGTAATTACATTTCTTAACATAACTCACAATGAAAGGGAGAAAAACAGGAAGGCGAAACTTATCATTAACATGACTGGTACCCAGACAACGATTGCAGATCCAGAAAATATGTCAGCGGAACCACGCAAGTTTAGCTTTGATTTCTCATACTGGTCACATGATGAATTCAAGGAAAGGTCTGATGGATACTTAGAACCTACAGGAAGCAGATATGCAGATCAGGTAAATTTGTGTGCAGTATACGTGTACGTTGAAGTACATGTATTACACCAACTACAGTTGAACTTCAATGGCTCAAATACTCAAGGGACCAATGAAAAGAGTTCGAGCTATCAGGGTTGAAATATGTTAAAACTTGATTGAAGGGACAGCAAAATATCCATAAGGCATCACTGTGACTTTGAGATGTAGAACAGTAATAAAAAGTGCTGTTCCTTTGCTGTAGGTTTTGTCAAATGTGTGTAGGGATATATATTTTGTGTCATGAATTTACACACTATATTCCTTCTTTTCTAATGTATGGTGTTAGAGCCATTGCAGTTTGAGCAGTTCCACTGCATAAACAGTAAACAGAATTTAGTTAGTTGCGTAGTGGAACATCATGCTATACATCTAATTCCTTGTGAAAATAATTTTGGAACCAAATTTATTCCTCAAAAAGACTTTATATTTTGAACCTAAAGGTTTCCTAGCCTTAGTTAGAAGAAATCAATAAAGACCCAAGTTCTTCTTCTGAAGATATATGTCATGGATCAATACAAAGACACATTAAATTGGAGAGGTCATATTTGAAATGTGAAACTTGTCTCTTGCAGTGTTACAATATTCAATCAAACCTCTTGACATGTCCCTCAGAAAACAGGCCGACTTCAGATTACTGGCCATATTATATGGTTACGATACAGTTTGACTTATGGTAATTTAACCTCTGAAATCTGGCCATCCCTACTGACTGGCCAAAGTGACTAGTTAATCTAAGTTTTACTAATGTGTAAAGATGTGTAAAGTAAGTGAAGCTTTGTAGGACGAGCATCATGTATTTTCCATACAAAAATTTTTGCCTTTTTACAAAGTTATCTCCCCCTTTTTGTTGTTATTCGTCACATTATTTTCAAATAGTTCAGAGTATCAATGCCCTTCTAGCCCTCAGATGGAATGAAATTACTGAATTCACTCCATGTTATCTAAGATCTTAGTCTTCATTGTATTCAGACTCCTATACATTGTATTGTTAGTTTAATATTTTGTATTTGAATTGCAGCAAAAGGTGTTTGATGATTTAGGAAAAGGTGTACTGGAGAATGCGTGGAAAGGTTACAATTGTTCTTTGTTTGCGTACGGTCAGACAGGAAGTGGAAAGTCATATTCCATGGTGGGATATGGTAGTAATAAAGGAATTGTTCCGTTGTTCTGCGATGATTTATTTGATGGCATTGAAAAGAAACGAGCCACAGCTGGAGAAAATGAAGAATATCAGGTAAAATATTTGTTGTATTTCTGTTGTTGAATGTCAAAGTTAATGATATTTTTTACATTAAACTACACGGATACCTGCATTTATTTTGTAGCATCACCTTGTCATCAGAAACATTTCATTGTTTTAGCAATAGGAACCTGTGCTACCTCTGTCTCACGGTCTGTCCTGTAAAAGAAAGAAACCATATTGGTTGTTTGACTTGCCCAGATATCTAGATTTCTGTTGTGGTATAAATCTTTTCATTGCAAAACTACCGATATTCATGATATGTCTGATGGACAAAGATAATACTAGGTTATTGACCTTTTCGTCATAGCTTTCCGTGTTGTTTGAACCAATTTCTTTCTGACTTAGACCTACAGTAAAAGGAATGTGTATACATGTACATGTCAAATATGGTTTCAAAGGTTTGCACATTGTGTATACATATACATGTGAAATATGGTTTCAAAGGTGTTGCACTTGCACTCTTTAGTTCTGATATCCCAAAGGTGGAGATTGACTATATATGCAGCCAAGCTGTGGAACAGCTATCATCAGTTTCTGCAGGTTTCAAGGGAACAATACTATACACAGATAAAAGATCTGTGATAAATAATGAGGAGTTCCACTGATGAGGTCAGCTAACAGACAGACAGACAGACAGGCCAATTACAATATCTCCGAACTTTCTTCTAAAAGTATGGGGATAATTATTTGTTATAATTGAAATGTAGATTTTTACGTGGAGTACTAATAGCAGCGTCAATGAAAACATTTGGTTCTGACTGTAAATTCATTATATCCATGGGTTTGTTATAAACAACTTTTACTGTAAAATAACCGTTCTTTACTGTAAAGAACCGTTCTTATGCTTTTTATCTATAGTATTTTCAATGTTTATATAGTTATGTACAATTACCCCATACCTCTTCTCTCTATTCAGGATTTAAAAGTTATATGTAATTATACATAAGCTGTTATGTCAATATTTAGTTAATTGATTACTCCACAGAATTATAATACTAAACACTTTAATGGTTGACCTATTGGTATTAATGGCATCAGATCGAGTAGGATTATATCTCATTTTACCAAAATCAAACAAAACATATTCTGACCTGACGCTCAGACCTTGTTTTGCATTTGAATTTGTGCGATAGCTTATTATTAACATTAAAAGCAGTTTTATACCATGATTTGTTTTCATATTCTCACGTCCATGATAGAAATTGTTAATTAGCATATGGTAATTAAAGTCTGTCATCTGTATAGATTTACAGCAACTCAAGCCAACATTTTTAGTTTTTTGGATCAGGCATCATTCATAAGGAAACAACTAGCTTGGTGTATTCCACTTTTCTTTGAAACAACAAGGGTTGTGTTCATTCATTATGCGAGTGTTGTATAGTATCAAGATGAGGTTGTTCAGTACCAAGGGGTTATATATTATCTTCAGTATTGAGGGATTCCAAGATATTTTCTCTTCTGTGTTAGTATGTGTGTGTGGTGGGGAGATACATACTGCTGTTGGGATGCCCCTTAAATTGCTTGCTTAGGGCAATTCTTTGGTCCAACAAAAATACAAAAAGACACGTACATGTAAATTAATGTTCATTTATACATTCAGGTCATTTTTTTTCAGGTTTAGAAATTTTATGACTACTGAAGAAATATGCTTTAATCTTTAAAAGCTTTAATTATACCCCCGCTCCGAAGGAGTGGGGGGTATACTGGTTTACCTCTGTCCGTCCGTCCGTCCTTCCGTCCGTCACAAATTTTGGGTTTCAAAATTCTCTGCAACTGTAAGTAGCAGCCACTTCATATTTGGTGTGAAGCATGATCATGACATGTTTATTGGGGTATAACTTTTGTAATCACAGTTAACCAGTCAATGTATTGCACCAACCAGGGACTATATTTACTACATGTAGCTATGAGCCCTGTAATGGCATACAAGGTATGTGTAATTATGGGGGGTACTTATTTTATCAGGAATTTTGGATATACTAATTCCATAAGGTATTTTGGGGTGATAATAAAACTTTAGATATTCTGAGGAATGGCCTGTGTTAAATGGCTGTGATGGCATGGCACTTTTTTTCTAAAACCAACACACAAAAACTCGAGAAAATTCAAGAGCGAGCTTTACGTTTTATCTATGAGGACTACGAAAGCTCTTACAATCAGCTTTTAATCATCGCTAAAGTTCCCTCACTACAAATTAGAAGAATGCGGACTATGGCACTGGAAACGTTTAAAATTTTATGAATATCGCCCGCCTTGTTTAAGTGATCTGGTAAATTTTAAGAACAACAATTATAGTATTAGATGAGGGTGGTACAGGGTTATTTTCGTGCACACGTGTTGGGTTTTTTTATTTCCCGTGTTACCGTGCTGGAGGGTAGTTATTTGCCGTGTTTCGTGATGTGTGATAAAAATGCAACGTGCAAGCTAAATTCTAATTTTTCGTTCTCCGTGAAATGACATTTTATTTCCTGTTCCTCCGTGCACGGTACCCCCCTGAACCACCCTGTTTAAACCTACTGGGTAAGACATATACCATACATCTTTTATTAAGGGGGCATTTGTTAGAATCTTTGAAAAAAAAGATACTCTTCGGGAAATTTAGACCCTTAAATGCAAAACACTGCATAGAACTTATAGTCGTGCTAAAAACATGCATATTGAACATTTGATGTGGCTAGTTTATGTAAACAGAGACCAAAACCTGTAGAAAATAAGCTGAATACATATCAAATGCTTTTAATTAACTAGACCAGCATGTCTCATTAAAATAGGTCAAATCTGCTATGAACAAGGTATGACTTGGATAATGGGGGTTGAGATGTGGCTTTTGTCACTGTAACAGCAAACTGTGTGTAACACCTTACCAAACAGGATGCTTTATTTATATTAATATCCGTGCTTTATCCCATTATCCAAAGAAAATATAATATATCTAATTGACGAGGAATATGTCGAAAATGACTGGAGAAGTTATTAACTCGTTTATGTACCGTGCATACTGGAGTTAACGTTGTACAGTCATTTGTGACAGCTTTTTTTCGGTAATCTAACATATGATAATCAACATTCATAACAAAAGATTTTCTTTGCAGGGAATTAATTGCAGCATGAAATTAATGCATTCTTGACATTTTTACATCACCAATATTAAATGGGTACAGTGTCTTCATATGAATTTCAATGGTTTGATGAAACTTTATATGCCAACTACTAGTTGAAATGCCTTTAAAATGCTTGTAGGGATTTTGGGTTTAACCATATTAATTTCAAGGAGGTAAATTTCAAAAGATTTGTTCACATGCAAATTAGCATTAACTCCCTTTATTTGACTTGGTTAACAAGTTCATGCCATAAGAGAACTCATTCATGTATTCAGTGTACCTCAGAATCGGAGAAGTATTGGTCAGTTACATGTATCTCTCTACCAAGTTTCATTAGAGAGAATAAATCGCACCTCCTCTAGGGTTGGGGAGAATGGGAGATAATAAATGGAGATAAATATTTATTATCTCCCTTTCACAACTTGATAAAGGAGCCAGCTGACCAATTTTTCGCATTTGTGACTTGACTTTATCTGAAAACATGGTAGAATTGCCATAAATTCACAGTATTAAAGTTTAGATAAGTGCAAATTAATCAATTTTAATATGAAATCCTTCCATTATTTAGCATTCCTCCATGAAACAACAGGTTGGTGTGTGTGATAGCCAGACTGTAGACATTTTGTTGCATTGTTACATACTCCTGAAATCTTCCTTTATGTTTTGTGTTCCTTAACCAAAAAATTGCATGGAATGTGCTTAATGTCAGAAATCTTACAACAAAGCCAAAAATTAACAAAATAGTGTACACGTGTGATTATTTAAGAGAATGTGTTGTTTGTGCTGATATTATTAATGTCTTGAAGTATATAAGGATTCTTGAAGAAAAATATTGCAACAGCAGTAATAGATGAATAGCAAATTTCATGAGGCTATTAAAATTGAATTTCCTTTACAAAATGGTTCGTAGATAAGAAAAATATTTATAGATCCGCCTAAGAAAGGGGCATCTGTTGTCGAAGTGTCACTTATTAGAGTTTATCCAGATATGGTTAGCACTCTTAAGATTTTAACATTTTGAAAACAGAAATGTTAGGGTTTGTATGAAAAGGTTTATTTCTAGGATTTCTTATAAGATGAGCAAAAATTATTTGATGTCAAGTAGATATAATGTTACATGTACATCAGATATGACAGCCAGTAATAGCATTTTTACCGCTAATTAGTATTTAGATAATATTGAAACTTCTTTTGTTGTGCTTAATTGTCCTACAGCGAGTTTACTAAGAGTATGTGCATATAAGAGCAATTGGTCTTTCTTCTTCTAAAAATTGATTGGAGGTATTTTAAAAATGGGCTGTACCTTTTGTCTTAACAGCCTCTGCTTTGTATTTTCTTTTTCAGTAGCTTGTTGTTTGAGAACAACAGGCATCTTAAGTGGGTGTCAGTTGGGTCTAAGGGTTATATAAGATTGTCCTTTTTCAGTAAGCGTGTTGCTGGAGTGTCAGAAAAGATGCACGTGAAAATGGGAGCAAAGTCAGGCATGATGCGGAAATGACAAAAAAAAATTTATCTGTGAACCAGGAAAAAATAGTTTCTTTCAGAATGTATGTAAAATATTTTCTAGCCCGTTAAGTGGGATTATGGGAAAGGGACCCCCATTGAGACCCCCTCTTAACCTAATGAAGAGAGTGGTTTTGAATATCTCCTATTATATTTTAGAAGAGGTTAGTTTGTGGTATGCACATTCTTTAAGTAGACGTTTTATGATATGGTAAAACCTTGACAACATATATTGTGAAGACTGTTCCAGGAGGAAAAAAAAATCATGATGATGGGAAAGTCATAGGAATAAAATATAAAAGTTTTGCCTGTCAGCCTAATTTTGCTATGTGTGCTTAAGTTTGAGCTATTTGTTTTCTAAATTGCCAGATTGTAACATGCTAACACCCACTCATATACAGTTTCTTTGATGTAACACAGGTGTTGACATTTCTCATATATTTTACTTTACTTGAATTTTTCTCTGTGATTCTAAAGTCCATTTTTAGATAAGCACAGAAACAGTTCCATTGCATATGATTTTTGGTTAAAACATCAAATGCCAGAGAGCCTTGTTGTTCAACTTGTTTAAACAAGGATTAAATTTAATTTCAGGTGAAATGTAGTGCAGGCCTACGTGTATATAATTTAACCATTGGTTAAATTGAACCTTGGGTTAAATAACTTGAACATTACAAAAAAAAATAATAATAATTTGAATGATTCCACTCAAATAAAACAGATTTTGACTGAAATTCAGTTTGCAGAAAACTACCGAATTATCAACACCTATGTTCAGTTTAACTTTGATCGTGTAGAAACAACACTGTTTCTAGACTAACATAGATTGTATATTAAAACTTTGTTTTGTTTTTGATCAGAAACTCTCCGTCATCATTGTTTTTGGCTGATATTTCTTTTTAATTAAAAAGCTTAACAATGTTATGCTTGTTTTATTTGCTGATTTGGCTACAGTTTATCGCCTGTTCAGTTTCATCAGCTAAAGATTTTGAAGTAGAACTTCAGCAAGCAGATTGATAATTATATCATGTGTATTATCAACTCATTTGTAGTATCTATAAGGGAAGATAGAAGTGAAAGAAAAAATAGTTGTGAAGAATACTGGAAAGCAAGAAGAGCAAGATCGAGACAGAAAAACTAAAAAAAAAAAAGAAAACATTTTTATAAAATTTACCTTGAATATTTATAGCAAGGTCAGAATTCATACGATGAATTTACCTTCTTTTAAGTTGAAAATTTCATTTCAGCAAAAATATCCACAGATGCAGTCCTAATGTCACTGAAGGCTAGACATAAGGATTACTTTCCGGTTGATGATTGGTCAACGGCAGAAACTTTTATTAAAACCTTAATAACTTTGAAACTATTATACCAAGACATAAAATTTTTGGTCCATGGATACCTTATGATATAAACC
This sequence comes from Botula fusca, assembly GCA_028566455.1. Lineage (NCBI taxonomy): Eukaryota > Metazoa > Mollusca > Bivalvia > Mytilida > Modiolidae > Botula > Botula fusca. The sequence continues at coordinate 7,874 of JAOXYH010088776.1, forward strand.
TTCCAGCCTGGCATATACATGCCTTATGACCTTGACATCGTTTTTATGGTTGATTGACTTTGTCAAATTTTTGTCACATTTTAGTGATTAAGTCCATTTCTCAGTAAATTTGGTGCATAGATAATTCTTGGTGGGTACATGCCAGTTTGATACCTGTCACCTGAGCATGACTTCGTTTTCATGCTTTAGTGATTTGCATCACATTTTCATGATTAAGTCCATTTCTCAGGAACAGTTATACATACAATAACCATATTTGATCAGTTGATACTTCTTGATGGGTACATGCCAGTCTGACAGGCCTGTCACCTGACCTTGACTTCAATTTTACGTTTGAGTGACTTGTATCCCATTTTCATGATCAAGTCCATGTATCAGAAGCTGTAATACCTACATCCACCATAATTGATCTATGGATACTTCTTGGTGGATACATTCCAGTCTGAACCTGTCACATGACCTTGACCTCACCCTCACGCTCAAGTTTTCATGATTATGTAAGTTTCTTGGTAACTAGACACGGTGGATTGACAATACAGGTATATAAATACATTCTAAGAAGTATATGTCAGTCTGACAGGTGTCACCTGACCTTGACCTCCATGCAAGCTGGGGCCTGGGTGGCTGTGTGGTTAAAGGTAGTTGATTTAAATGTATCACCTCTGGATTGTGAGTTTGCACCCCATTTTGTAAACCAAAAAAAGGGTGTACTCGACTTGCAACTGTTTGTGATAAGGTTTGTCAGTGAACTGCCCAAAGTTGGCTGTTCCCTCCAGGCACTCTGGCTTTCTCCACCACTAAAACTTTCTGCCACGATTTAAGTGAAATACTGCTGAAAGTGGAATTAAACCGCATTCAACCAACAAACCAATGTCAAGCTCCAATGAACAGTGGCAGCTTTTTATTATTAGTCAGTTTCTCTGTAACTAGACATGGTGAGTCAACAATATTTGGTATGTGAATCCATTGTTAAGTGTTCATGTCAGTCTGACAAGATAATTCAGTTTATCCAATTTGCAGGAAGCAGGCAAGACATCTTTGCATGTCAACTCTTGTATTATTAAAACTATGATGGTGATGTGTATTACACCAGTGTTGTAAAAAAACTATTAAAATTCCATAACTCAGTTACAAGTTTACTGCTCCAAGGACTGTCACCAGAATCATTAAACTTTGCTGACAGTTTATGAACCCCTATTGTTTCACCTTCAGTTATTGCACTCAGTACATGTACTTTGGTGATATTAATGAGAAGTTTGATCAAATGATTGAATGCGTACATAAATTAAATATTTTTTGTGGAACAAGGGATGACACATACTAATGCTAATAAATGAGGGTGATTGTTATAAGGGACACCCTATTGTTATAATAAGCCTGTTCTATATCATTAACATTAAAATTTAAATTGTACAGGTAGTAAATGAGATGTCGTCAGCCTCTGGATTACCATGTGATGTGGACCCAACTCTGATCAATGCATTAAGACAAAATAAAGGTGGTGAGTATCATAAACAATGAGCACATGTCAAAACTTACCACCGGTCAGAACATACAGCATTCAACATGATGTCTTTACTGAAGTTTTCACATCTATTCTCATCAAGTGCAAATAAATTGACTATTCTGTATTGTTTGTATACTGAATAAAAAATAAAACATAAAATTGCAAAACAGCTTTTGTGTGGCATCAAGCAGCTGCATTTTAGTTGTGACTACTTTGCATATGCAGATTGAATTGTGCATTAATTGTTTGCCTTTGGGTTCAACACTTTTATCAAAGCTTTGAAGTTTAGGTTACAAGGGAATTATGCTGCCAGTGACAGTATATTAAAGAAAAACAGTCAACACATTTTAGCTTCTCAGGGATAAAATGTTTTTAATTTGATCCAACAATTGCAAACTTAACTTAAATATAACATTATTCTATTAGATAAAATTCAACACATTCATGAATCAGACATGCAAGCTTTGTTACAGAAAATTAGAGGTTCCCCCTCTATCAAATTATGTTGTGCACTAACAAAACTTGAAGTCATTCATTTGTATATATTTTGCAATAAATTAAGTATGGGATGAAGTTTGTTTTGTTTTAAGTGTCAAAAGTGTTTCCAGTATAATTTAATCTTGCATCTAATGAGGGGTGGTTAATGGTGAAACTGTATTAGTCTCAGTAAGAAACACTTTTCAGTTTAAGTTATTGTAATGCTTTATTTAATACAAGATTGTTATTTCATTTAAATCCTTCATTTGTTATATAACCTCTAAAAATAGAAAAATGTTTACAAAGTTTCTTTATTTTTTATATGCAGAACAAAAAAAGGAAAATGAGTATGAGATTGCTTGTTTACTGATGGTGTTTGTGGCTGTGGCCATACCTAAACTTGCCAGGCAAGATTCATCTGTGTTTAAAGCACAATTAGAAGGTAACAGCTACACTGGGGTTTAAATTTATGTATTTCTTTTTCCTTGGTGGTATTGTGTTATTGCAGTCATTCAGTTCAAATTGGTCATAGCAAAGTCTTTCCTTTAACACAACATTTGAATTGAATTAAATGAATTGAATTGAATTAAGCGTATTTTATTGCTCATTAATGCATGCAATGGGGTGCAAACAGTCTACAAAAGTTTAATAGGATGTAATATGAAGTGAAATGAACGATTAGAGATATCTTTTATTAATGTAAGAGATTCTGTCTTTTTTCTTAGTGGAGCACATCAAATCGAGGACAAAAGAGGTAGAATTTCTTGTATAACAAAGTGCACGCTCTAAATGGCCCCCAAAAAGTCAAAAAGTGAATAAATCAGTGGCGACAAATCACGTCCAATTATATGGATTATATCAAGAAACTATA